>JAOPHQ010000763.1:0-24507 GCA_030340625.1 Merluccius polli
ATATTAAGTGGCTATTTGACTGTATACAGTTGCCTTGCTCAAGTGCTCTGCATCTCCGACATTGTACAAAAAACTTCCATTTGCAAAGAAACGCAGTGCAACACACAATATCTGCTGGGATGTGAGAGCATGACTACGGTTGGTAATGTTGCAAATGTAAGGACGGATTAGGTTGTATATGTAAATGATGGACTGTGACGTGAAACGGTACCGCTGAAAAAGATAATTGTCTGGAAATGATAATTGTTGTTGATGTTGCCTCTGGAAAGGCTACATCTATGCACGGTCTGATAACCCTCTCCCGACGAATATTTAATTCTCTGCGCAGTAATGCTGCACCTTCATCCACGGGATCGTTGTCAAAAGCAGTGCTCGAAGTGGGCCGGTACTCCATTTTACCCTTTAGCGTACCGCCACTTTTTCTTGCGTACTGGCACTTGTCACAGGCTGCCGGTACTCGCCCTAACCAGGGGCGGATCTACCGGAGTGCCCCCCCGTCGGTCGTAGGTCCGGGGTGGGTTAATATCGGTGGGTTAATACCCCCTCCCCCCCTGTCGCTTATGTGTGAACAAGGGAGTACCGGCACTTTTTTTTTTTTCACTTCGAGCGCTGGTCAAAAGGACATGCCATGTTCGTGAAAAAGTCGCCTCCTACTGTGCCTAATGGACTTCTGAAATAGCCTACTGACTCTGATTTTTTAAATGATTTTTGATAGACGGCTACGCCAAAACTCGCCTGCTGACTGAATGAATGAGGAAATCAAATGGCGTGTGTGGCTGAAAGAGGGCGGAGACAGAGAGAAACTCGAGGTCCATTGAGAAAAACCGAGTTTCCCTCATTTCAGGGTTAATAAACTCAGGGTTTTCACTAAACCTGCTTTGTGAAACGGACCCCTGCAGAGCTCTTTGAAACTCTGTGATGAAGGGCGACACATACATTTTACCTGACTTTGACTCTAATTGACATTAATTCAACGTAGGGTTCTCGTCGGCAAAACAGGGTGTGACGTTAAGGCTAAGTCTACATACATTTAAAAAAAAGCAACGCAACCAACAAAAATAACTCCAATGAGAAAAAAGACTACAGCACGAAACAGCATCTTTGAATAAAACAGTGTCGTCGTCATCCCAACTAGTTCACAGGGGACCCGGAACGGAGAGCTAGATGAAAGATAGGCTGGCACGGCTGTCCTCTAAAGGGAGAGAGGGTGTAATTACAGCTCGCCTCTCTGTTTTTCGGCGAAGGCGGGGAGGAATAAACAAGGTTAGAAATGAATCTATTGCTCTGGGGTGGTGGAGGGTAATGGGTAATAACAATGCAGAGACGGAGCACGGGTTGAGTCTGGCCTGATTTTTGTTGTTGCCATGGTGACCAAAATGCATGGTCATTTTGAGTTATGAAATCCCCCCCCCCAACCCCCCACTCCCACCTTGTTCCTCCGTTCTTCCTCTCCTTTTCCTTCGTTTACTACCGCTACGACAGAAAAAGCAATAACGCCAAAAAGAAGGGAATCTAACCTTCCCCTCCTTACCCATGATGCAACGGGGGAGGGAGGGGGGCATACATTCCTACATCAAGCTTTGTTGTTGTCCTATGAGCTCTGAGTTGAAGGATCTGAGTTGAAGGACCTGCTGATTTGCAGGATGTGGAGAGAGAGTGAGGGTATTACGGGGCAATCAAGGGGTGTAACTTCCGGCCGTCTCTCCAGTGTACCGGGGCGCCACTAGCTCTAGCTCGCTAGCTCTTCCAGAAAATGGAGGACCGGAATCCTGCACTACACTTGACTCAAAGTGTGCTCTCTTTTAGACTGCCTTTCTTCAATTCCCCTTGCCGACTTTTCTCTCTCTCTCTCTCGCTATCTCTCTCTCCCCTCCTCCACGTTCTTGGCAGACGTTTGGCCATGGCCCAAAAAATAGTCGCCACAGTCTGAGGTCGTCCGGCCGAGGGGCAAACACACACTCTTCACTTGGCCGACCACTCCGCCCCTCGTCTGGGTTGTGTCGGAGAGTGTTTGTGTGTGTGTGCGTGTGTGCAATAGCATGCTGCATGCGACTGCCTGACTGACAGCGGGGATGGTGTATGTGTTTGCCGTGCGCACGTGTGTGTAGGGGGTTTGTTGAGTAAAAGACAGGACAGACCGATTGACAGAGGGAGAGATTGACAGAAGCGGTGAGAGCGTGATAGAGAGAGATAGAGACAGACCGATCGACAATTAAAGAGAGAGAGACAGAGATAGAAAGACATAAAATATCGACAGAGAGATCGGCAGTGAGAGCGAGGGACAGAGAGAACATGAGAGCAAGAGAAATAAAAGAGAGAAAGAGAAAAATTGAGACATGGAGAGACAGAGGCGCGCCTTAGCCCCCCCTCCCTAAATTAGCTTAGCTGGTGGAAACAAGAGAACAAGTGAGAGAGATGTCCCATAGGGTCTCGGGAGGAGGGGGGGGTTCATGGTCAGAGGATGGACGGCGCGGGGCCCTCATAGGCTGTAGTGTTGGTACAGCGCCCGAAGGAGGAGGGACGCTGGTGACAAGCAGACACAAAGCTGCCTGTCACCGGCCAGGCTCTTCAAACTTCCCAGAGATAGAAATAATTTAACCATCTGTCACCAATCAAGAGATGCTGCTAGGCCTACAACACCATTGATCTATCCCCACTCCACCCCCCCCCCCCCCCCCCCCTCTCTCTCTCTCTCTATCTCGCGATCTGTCTCTCATGGTATATCTCTCTCTCCCTTTTCCGTTCTTTCTCTTCATGCAACCTCGCTGTTTATCCTCTGTCCATCTCTCATTTTCGCTCTTGCATATTTTTCCCTCCCTCTTTCTCTCTCTCTCCTCTTGATATGACTCTTTTTCTCTCACTCTCTCTCCCTTTTTTGTCCGTTATCTTTCTTTCTCCCTCTCCCTCTCTCTCTCTCATTATCGCTCTCTCGTTATCTCTCTCTTTATTTTACCTCCAACACATCCTATCATATTTCTCCCCTCTTCTTTTCTTGCTTTCACTCACTCATCCTTGCCCCAAATTAAAACACAATTTTCCAGCCGATATCGTCCAAGTTTCTATGGTTACCATGGAGACCATGGTGCAGAGAAATTTACAGCGTAAAACCATTTGGGTTTCACTCGTGGCACCACTTTTGCTCACCAATCACACCCGCCACAGTACATATGTGGAAAAAGAGAAAGAAGCGAAAGAATGACCACATTAAATGAACCCAGAACTGGGTTCATTTAAGAGAGACAGTCTGTGATTGACTGGGACCGATCAATGATGAGTAGTGGTGAAGGACAGAAGAATCCATAGTTATTAAATAAGTTAACCTTTATATGCTGCTCAAATCCAATTGGCCCATTGTAAACCAAATACAAAAAAAACACCCAGCAAAAATGACTGCAGCAGCACTAGGTGAAATTGGTTTAAACAGGTTCAAACGAGTTCCACGAAGATGCCCCACTTTGTGGTCCTGGCTACTCAACTGGTGGAGCATGGCATTAATGTAGCCAGCGTTAGGGGTTCGATTCCCACTGGGACCACCCATGCTAAAAATGTATGCACTCACGGTGTAAGACGCTTTGGATAAAAGCGTCCACCAAATGGCGCCTATTACTTTGCTTTTACAAAGTATGTTGCACGCTTCAAATATAACCACCCTTTTTTCTCAAACACTTTCCAGAATCAGGGACAATGGAGGTGGCAGAAATAACATGGTAAGTACACACGGTAAGTACACATGATAAGTACACACAAACGGCCTCAAATATAGTCCAAAGTTTGTGCAAATGAAAAAAAGACGACCCAAAAAAAAAAAAAAAAGATTACCTATAAAATGGAATTTGTTTCTTTTCAACTCAATGTACCTCGTCGTAGGTCAAACACAACCCAATCCAATGCAAGCAGTGGTGTAAAGTAAATAAGTACATTAACTCAAGTAGTGTTCAAGTACAACATTTGAGGTACTTTACTTGAGTATTTCTATTTTCTGCTACCTTATACTTCTACTCCACTATATCTCAAGTATCTCAAATATTGTACTTTTTACTCAACTTCAATTATCTGACAGCTTTAATTACTAGTTTATTTGCAGATTGAGATTACCAATACAATATATAATCAATCAATACATTGTATTATTATATCAATAAGGCTTTATTGGTCCCCAGGAGGACATTCACAAGCTACCCAGCAGTATATAAGTAAGTAATATATAACATATATCAATAAATTAGATTTGAGCTCCTTCTTTACCAGCTGCAACATTAAAACAATGAACACATTAAGGCATCAATAAATATAATCTAAAAATATAATATACATTATTCAGAACTTGGCTATTCTGCATAATGAGTACTTTTACTTTTGGTACTTTAAGTCTATTTTGATGCTAACACTTTTGCACTTTTACATACATAACATTTTCAATGCAGGACTTTACCTTGCAACAGAGAACAGTGCCTTGTATAGTGTGGTATTACTACTATCAAAGTAAGAGTCCTTCTTCCACTCCTGAATGCCAGCAGTGCTCACGCCTGGTAGAGCAAGACGGCGGGGGGGGGGGACACTTACCTTCACCTCCACGTGGGCCATGAGCACTGCAAAGTTGGTGAGGTGGGTGCAGGAGCAGGTGGTGTGTGTGCGGTTGGTGGCCAGTAAGCGACAGTCCTGCGTGGACCACACCCCCGTCATGCTCCGCTTGGAGTAGCTCCAGAACGAACAGTTGGGGTTGAAGTTCTCCTCTGATTGCTGCGAAAACAAGAGAGCGAGAAAGCAGCAGCAGCAGCAACAACAGCAATTAGTATCTCACAGTTTAGTGCACAATATTAGCGAAGGGATTTGTGCGCCAAAAACTGATTGACGTGTTGTTAGGAAATCTCTGCCTGTCCTTGACCTGGTTAAAAGGAAGCCGTTAAAGATAATGTTCAGCTAATTATGGCTCATGAAGCTTTAACATCGTCAAGTCTATGTTTATCATTTAATGATAAAAACACTGAAATATGCCCACTTTATGGTTTGCCCCCCCCCCCACTTTGTTCTATTGCTGTCCATTGCTATCCATGCCGAAGGTTAAATGAAGGTGTTTGTCATTGCAATACAGCATGGAGCAGCATGGCATCTATAGCCCTGCTGACATTTCACTTTCACTGCGTGACAACATCAGCCTCCCTGCTGCGCGGTAGCCACTATGGACATCCCCCGATCGACCCGCCAGCCTAGCGACGAGTGCGAACATTTGATACATCTCTTTGGGAAGGGTCTCTCAAGAAAATAAATGCACCATCCGTGTTTTCTTGCTGAAACGCATCAACCTCTGCTCTCATGTGAGCCCAGTGCAGGTTTCCGGAAACAAATAAAAGGCGTTATCCATTTCATTGTGCCTTTTTCACCTTTGTGTCAGACATCTCCAGTCTAGATGCCCTCTCTCTTTTCCTCACCCGGGCGTGAAGAGACCTCAAGCGGAGAAATCACAATTGGCAGCAGATAATTAGCATTAATAAAGTTTCTTTCATTTTTGTATCCTTTGTAAAGGTATAATTCACCGCTGATTGGCTTTACCCTTCACACAGCCGCTCCTGGGGTAACACATTACAACCCCATGCCGACGAGACCAACCTCTGCCCCATTAATGACTTTAATTAGCCGCCCATTAAGGAACCGGGGCGAGGAAGCGAAACAATAGCGACGGGGACGGGAGGGGGGGTGCGCAGGCAGGGACGTGCGTCCCAGAAGACTGCTCATCCAAAACCTTGTGAAAGGAGGGGGTGGTCCAAACGTTGAGAATGTATAATAGTTTGTACGGCTGCCATCTCTGAATAACCTCACAGGTCATGTTTCGAAGGACAAACCCCTGGGACAGGCTGCCCTTGTTGGTGCATCAAAGGGAAGACATTCAAATCTCGCCACATCTTTGTGTACCGAGGTATTAAATGCATTTACAAGCACGAGGTCAAGCGGAGCTCACCTCCTTTAAACAAAAAAATAAATAAATGTTTGATGGCTTTTGCATCGACCGCACACCCCACGACGAGCTACAATTACAACTCCCCTCTTCACTTTTCGCCCAAAATTGCTCTTGTATAGCACAGCACAAGAAGGTATTAAGGAGATACTGGATACGCGCCTCTCTCTCTCTCTCTCTCTGTCTCTCTCTCTGTCTCTCTCTCTCTCGCGCTCTCTAAAAAGGCCACGGTTTATTAAGAGTAGTCTATCCATTCTAAAGCGGGGTATTAAAAAAAAAAAACGACATTGGTCCAACATTAGAGCACCGATAAAGCCGACCGGTGCTCATTTCATATTCCATACTCCACTTACAGCAGGTGAGTCACAGCCATAACCACCCTGGCACTTTGCAGCCTGACATTTCCACGCATTTCCTTTTGACCGCCTTAAGCTATCGCCTCGTTTACTCTCTATCACGCCACTCTTCTTCTCCTGAACCATTTGGTTTTTTTTTTTCTTCCTCCTTCACGAGTTGTTTCCTTTGCATCTTTCCTCCTGGGTCCCATTCACACACACACACACACATACACACACACACACACACACACACACACACACACACACGCACATACACACACACTCACAGACACATACACGCGCATAACTCTTTCCGATTCACTCACTCGCAAGTTTCTTTTAAAAGCTCCGTGGAAAATGGCTGAAAAGGAATGTCCTGGGTGCAGGCAGGGAAACGGGGACATGAGCGGTCCAGTCAAGAGATTATAATGGACTTGTGGTTCAGAGCTGTGACTGAACTGCTGCCTCGGGGGATGAGTTGCAAAATAGCAAAACACTATTTGGACCGATATGTGTTGGGACTTGGGACTGTATTTGTTCCAAACCATCCAGGTTCTTGTTCAAGCTTATAATTACAAACTAACACGGCGTCCCGTGCCGCAATGTGGGTGGCGTACTGCCATTTTGGTTTTGTCTTACGTTTTTGTCTCTACAACTATTGCTTTGTGCTTGGCTCTTTAATTTCAGATTTTAGAAGCGTTTCCCTCCGAAGAGGAAGAGTGGACTTGAATTGTATGTGTGCATATCAGGGAATGTTGGCATGTGTGTGTGTATTGTCTGTGTGTTGTAGGCTTGTGTTAGGAAGAGAAAGCTAGAAGGAGAGAGAGAGATAAAGAGAGCTTGAGTGAGAGAGAGAGAGGGAGAAAGAGAGAGGGAGAGAGAGAGAGCTAAAGTGTGTGTGAGAGAGAGAGAGAGAGAGAGAGAGAGAGAGAGAGAGAGAGAGAGAGAGAGAGAGAGAGAGAAGAGAGAGAGAGAGAGAGAGAGAGAGAGTTAAAGTGTGAGAGAGAGACAGAGACAGAAAGAATATAGTTATACATACAACTGACACTTTTTGTTTTCAACGAGTATGTGTGTGTGTGTGTGTGTGTGTGTGTGTGCATGTGCATGTGTGTGTGCCAGAGAGACTGGTACTGGTACCTGCAGGTGCCTCATGGTGAAGATGACGGGGTCAGACAGGTAGACCTTGTTGGCGTCCTTGTTGATGGCGGCGGTGATGACGGGGGAGTTGACAATGACCGAGTGGTTGGTGGCCATGGCCTCGTTGCCCAGCTTCATGCTGGCGTTCTCCGTCGACAGGTACGCGCCGATGTGTTTGTACAGGACGAACGCGATGCGGATCTCGCCTGGGGAAGAAGAGAGACAAGAAGATGAGACTAATTGGGCGCACGGTGTCATGTGAGGCTGTATGTCTGTCATCTCAGGAAGATGTCGCCTGTATTGAAAAATGTGAGATTTTTTTTTTTTACATATTGTTTACAAGTTCAGGAGTGGATTGAAAAAAAGCGACTTCTCGAAAAGGTGTCTATCAGGAATCATGGGATGCGACGGCTCAAAAACAGATCAATGAAGAAAGGAAAACAAAACTGAATGACATGCAATTAAAGAAAGTAGCCAAGTCAAAGAAAACAAATTTCAACCAAAAATGTCAGACATGTACATCTCGATGACACGTGATTATCCCTCCTCCGTCACCCCGGACTCAGACTTTTATTTATTCATATTTCTCTCAGTTATTTCGCTTCCTTGTTGAATCTCTTTCACGCCTGCCCCCCTCACCCCCCCGCTGCGTGGCTTCTCCAGCACCAATACGTTGTTGTGACCGAGATCACTCGCCGACTTTCATGAAACGAAGCGAGCGTTGCGCGCTCACAAGAGCGATATCAGACGGATGACAGTCAGTGGCTGCCTTGTGATAATAACAACGATCATAAAAATAATGAAATAATGAGGATGGTGATGGTGATGATGGCGATGACGGGGATGATGATGATGATGAGGATGATGATGATGATGTCATCAATGGGGATTTGTATGAGGTCGTTATATGGTCTTTCAATTGAGGCTGTTGCTTTTCATGATGATAAGATTTGATTTGTGTGCAGTGCAGTGCATTTACATTTAAACAAGAAAAACAATATTTCTAGAATGTAATGAGTACTTGCTTTAAGTGCTTTGCTTTGTGTGCAGTGCAGGATATTGACAGATACTCACAAACTAAACTTGGTGGTGTGGGGGAAAACAAAGGACTTATTTCAATGCAAGATCACACACACACACACACACACACACACACACACACACACACAAAAACAGCTTCCAAACCAAAAAACATGAGGAATGCATCGGCATTAGGCTACTGTTGCCGTGGGCCAGAGACATACCGTTCCTGCCATGCTGTTTTAGGGTGTTGGCGGACAGGTGGATGGAGTTGCCCTGGCCGCCTGTCTGTGGGAACCTCAGATCAGGCAGGTTTCCATCGGTGCTCATCCTGGCCACCTCCAGCTCTGGACGGAGAGCAGCACATAAGACAACGTTTAAATAAAACATCAGGGCGGTTGACAGGCTACCGCTGCAGAGGAGAAAGAATAGGTGTGAGTGTATAGGATTTTTTGAATATATATATATATATATATATATATATATATATATATATATTCTTGGTCCATTTAATTATGATTGGATTTGTCTGGACTACTTCTATTTGTGTTGTAGTTACAGATGAAAAATAACAATTTTGTTGTTTACAATGTTTCCCCTTTTTCACCACCCACCCACCCCACATCCACAATATAAAAACCGATAACAACCAAACCGAACCACAATGTACGATAACAAACAATACAAATACAATAGGAATAGGTCTTCTTCCTTTCAGTGTGTAAACTTTATCGATTTTAGTATGGCTAATGACACACATTGCTCCTTAATTGCCTCATTAACACGCATATAACCTTAACATGGCTTCTCGTCCCCCGCCTAGACCATCATCTATTAATGTAGGTTGAAAAAATATAGAAACACTTGTGTTTTTTCCCATAGGCTAGTTTATTATCATAAAGCTAGCTCTTCGGTGCAGCGTCTCCTTGTTCAATATTATTTTCGGTCCCACTTTATCACTGATCCATCATGTGTGTCCTTTTGCCATGTCTTGCCGGTTGTGTACGGGCGGTAAACCAGATGTAGGTTGTTGGTATAAATCCTGCCACTGGGTGACTATTTCAGTCGGCGTTCTCCTCCCCTTCTGCTATCTATCTGTTACCGTTTTCAAAGTCCCCATCGCTATGTGAAACAACAACAACAACCTCCGAGCTAGCAGCCTACATGCTGAAAACGTTAAGTTTTATGTGGCTTTTTTTTTTGTGGGGATTTAGCCATTTTAATGCCAGGGCTTGCCGCCCCGCCTGCAAATGTTCCACCAAAACAGTTCCCCCTTGACACTTGGCACCGTTGCTGCATCCTGGGCTTAGCGCCGCCCAAGACGATTGTGATTGGTTAAAAGAAATACAAACAAGACAGAGCATTTGTTCCCCCCTATACCAGAATGCTAGTGAGTAGAGCCAGACCTTTCTCCAGCGCTGGCACAGCGCTACAACAAAGTGTGGAGATAGGGCTGGCTATGTGAGACTAGTCGTATGTAAACCTGCAAACCGGGTGCACGCCGAACACATCCTTCTGAATAACAGAGCACCTCGTAGTGAATAATTGAGGGCCCCCGTGGCACAAATGGGGACGAGAGGCAGACGGGGAAAAATACCAATGGCCACTGCCACAGACTGCGTGTTTACAACCTTGCAGACCAAGCCCTTGTGCCATGTTAGTGATGAACGTCGCCCAATTAAAAGGGGGGCGTTTTTTTAAAAGCCTGTGGTTCTGTCAAAAGGCGTCCGATTAAAAATGCATGTTTTTCCGCCTCACCTTTTTCACGCAACTGTACACTTCAAAACCGGTGTTCCCCGCTTTGATTCAACTACTGTGTGTGTGTGTGTGGCTCTTTAGGCCTATTTCAGAGTGAGTTCAAACACAAAAAGCGCAGCGCCAGAATCGGAGATCCCTTCTCCCCACGTCACTGTAGGTTTATTGCTTTGTTCTCGGAGAACAAAAAGGACTACATATTTATATATAAATATAAATAACTAAAAGCACACCTTGATTTTCCGAGGAAGCGAGAAAGTAGCAAAATAAAAGCACAGAGGAGCCGTAGATAAATGGGTACAGGGAAGCAGAGAGCTGCTGCCAGGCAGTCGCCGCAACATCTGCTGCATCTGCGGCAAACTCCTAATTTATGGTTCAGAGACCCCGGCCGTTATACAGCGATGGGGGTGGGGGTGAGACGAAGATCTCCGTCCGACACCCGCTCCACAGAAAAAAGATATAATTATGATGTGATACAATTCTGTGGACAGTCAAGTGGATGGGGTGAATTCCAATCTTAAAATGGTGAAGACACACCGACCCCCTCCTTCCCATTCAATGTCCCGGTATTACATATTTTCTTTTAAATGTCACTATCGTTTCTAGGTTTCGGAGAACCACAGAGATGAGCCAGTTCGTCCGTAATTTCCAGAAGGTGGTGAGAAGAAGTCTGCCAGTGGATCTATTTATTTTGTAATTTTTTAAAAATGTCTAGCTTTTACATTATTCAGGATCGGATGAGGACATGTTTAGCTTGGATGGCACGTTTGCGGTGTCCCCTAAAAAGCCACTTGTAAAGGGGACAAATCTTTATCTCTCCCTCAAAATAAATGTACGTCTACGACTCATGATTGCAATCCGGCATTTAGCTTTTTCTGTAGTCAAAAATACCAATCTTTGTATTAACATTCTGCTGAGCTTTTTTTGCAAAGACAAGGCCCTTCGGGGGGATGCTTTTCGACGCTAAGACAATACGCTTGATAACACATCACCGTTCCTAAGAGTTGGAATCAAGAGAGATGTTATTTCTTTTTCCCCCACTCTCCTTGTACTCCTTTGGAGTGCATTAAAGCGCTTTAGACTGGCTTTAGGAAATGTCTTTCATGCCATCGAAAGATGTAGCACCCCAAAGGCTACACCATCAAAGCTGGTTTAAATAGCACGATAAGCGGTCGAAATCTGTTTGTGAGATTACCGAAGGGAAAATGCAGAGAACAGCAGCACAGACAAAGCGCTTGCCCAGCAAACACGCACACACGTGCACGCACACACACACACACACGCACACACACAGACACACACACACACACACACACACAGTGACGTGCGCACACACACACACACACACACACACACACACACACACACACACACACACACACACACACACACACACACACACACATATACACACACACACACACACAGCGATGCACACAAAGAAACACAATGGGAATAGAAAACATTGTTCCTTTTTCAATCCAAAGAAAATACATTGAGTTATCAGCTTGAGTTTGAAATCAGAGCAAATTCCACTAACAGAAGAATACAAAAATAAATACCAGGGCAAAACATTTAAAAAACAGCCATCAAGTGCAGGCGACAAATAAAAAGATTTCTCATTCGCTTTGTTGCTGTTCTTTCCACAGAATGGTCCAAGGTAGATCAAGCCATAGCTAATCCAATGGTCATTTCTACGACTATAATCAGGTCTCATAGTCCTTAAAAAAATATATAATAGGCTGCCTCGGAGACGGCTGCAAGAATTGGGTTTAAAACAACAACGACAACACAAGCCAAATAAACACGGGGGAAAATAAAGAGGTAAAAAATGGCTAAGCTAACGCGCCACCGCCTTGTGATTAACAACACTTCCACTGTGCACACTATAAAAATCCCTTTTGAATTCCAGCAGGATTGTCTCACCCCCCCCCCCCCCCCCCCCCCCCCCCACGCCTTCACACGCACACACACACACACACACACACACACATGCACACACACACCAGAATTTCCTTAATACTCCAATGAGTCTCGCCACCATAAATTCCATTTTTATTAATTCTCTTTAAGCTCGCCTCCTTTCATATCTGTGGACCTATATTTTTGAGGTTGCCATGGCAGCAGCGAAAGCAGAGGAATCCCACTGGTTCGGCAAACAGAGAGTGATAAATTATATTATTTTTCACATATTATACATGTCTGCATGTGTGTGTGTGTGTGTGTGAGGGCGCGTGTGTCTGCCTGTGCGTGCATGCCTGTGTGCATGTGTGCGCGCATGTGTGCACGTACATACGCATTCATACTCATTGGAAATACTTACGTCAATTAACAGACAGCATGCGCGCAACAAGGAACCCCGAACGTTTAGACCCGTGACCTTCTCAATTTCTCTGATGCCTTGGGAGCTTTAAGGCGCATTTACAACACAACGCCCGCGAGGTCGGGCAACCAATGAGACGTACGAGCCACGCAACGCTCGCCTCAAGACACCAGACGATAGTATGAAGCATCAGCAATTCAACAATGAACGATTCCCTTTCTTCCAACTGCCAGGAGTAAACGTCACAAAGCAACTCAATTACAGCTCCGGGACACGTCTACGACATGTCTTTTAGCAAAAGTATAGCCGTAGAGTAACAAAAAGGTGTCAAAGGAAACAACAGACGTGCAAACATGCTCTTTTTAGGTTTCGCTTCTGGTGTGTTTGCTTCTGGTGTGCGTTTTCATCAAAGCCAAGACCAAACGAAACGACAAAAAAAACATTAATAGTCATGTCTCATTGGAGTTAAATGACAAACCATTAAAGTAACCTAACAAAAAAAACAATCACTAAAACGCCGCTGCAACTCAGTAGCAATTTAACACAATATGTTATGTTAATTAGTCACCCCCCCCCCCCCCACACACACACACTCAAGGGACCCCGGAGCAAGAAGCACGTTTTGTTTTGCACACACATCGCACACTCATACCACACACATCGCTTCCGCCTCCATTTTGTTTTGGACGGCCACGCACTAACTCACGGATGTTGTCGGTGTTCTCCTGCACGATGTCGGTCTTGAGGAGGTTGTCGGCCAGGACGAAGGCGCCCTGCTCCACCGTGTCCAGCAGGGCGGTGGCGGCCCTCAGCTGCTCCCCGGTGCTCAGACCTCCCCAGGCCGCCTGCGTATGGGGCTGGAGCAGGTTGTTCACCGTCTCCACCATGGCCTGGAGGAGGGGGGGGGGGGGGGGGGGGTTAGTTAGTAGATGATTTGGATATGGGTGGCAGAGAGTGTGAATATCTTTAAAAGAAAACTTAAAACACACATTTTTAACTTGGCTTTTAATCTAGTGTGTTTATTTCGACTTGCCCCTTTACTTTTTTTTCTTATTTCTTTTATTCATTCATGTTCTTTTTAACTTACTCTTATTTCCACTTTTGTGTTCAGCACTTGGGGTTGCATTTGATGTATGACTTGTGCTACATAAGTAAAGTTGATTTAAATATGGTGAACAGAAAAATGGTGTCACAAGGTGTCGCCGAGACGCGGTGGATTAGGCATGGTGTGTTTGCATGGTTAGTTTGGTAGGTGATTTGGTAGGTGTTGTCTAAGAACATTGATTTGGTAGGTCTTGGTTGACATGGTGACTTGGTAAGAGGTGTTGTTTAGACATGGTTGATGCAGTAGGTGATTGTTTTAACATGACGTCATGGTGAATGGCATGAGCGAGAGGAGTGGATGAAATGTCATTTTGACGGCGAGAAACACAGCACACTGAAAGCCGGCATGCAACCTCTGCCCAAGACAAGATGAAAAATTGAAAGCCATTAAAGATTTTAAAATGCCAATGGCAAGATTTATGAATAGGATACTAATTGGTCAAGCAAGATAATGTATTCCCTGTGCGGCGGGTCCAGCCGAGCAAAGACACCCTGAGCAACATAAATACACAGGAACATTGGGCGCCATTAGGCACTCCAACAGGGAACCCTGGGTTGCTTCAGTGGGGGGGGGGGGGGGGGGGGGGTTTCCACTTCGTTACTGTTCCTGTCCTCTGTTCGCAGTGAGCCTTAATAGCTTATTGCAAAGCTATTAAGGCTAGCACCCATGTACTCTCCTGCAGCGTCTGGGGCAAAGGCAGCGGGAAGTTCAGACAGAGGAATAATCCTGTGCTTCCATGAGTAGAGGATCTGCGATTCATCACCGGATCCTTATGCATGACCTCCCACTTTTCTCGGTTTTATTATTCATGTATTTATCTAATGGCAGCTTTCATTTGTAGAGTGTATGGGGGTGGGAGGGAGGCAGTGCATGTTTTTTTATGGTAAGGATGTTTTGGCAGGAAGAAAGACTTTCTCTTAATGCAGTGCAGAACAACATGGCAGTACCCCGGTGCTAGAATCCCTGTTTTGATCAATGGATTATGAAAGAGGTCCCGTCGCCCAGAAAATGACCTGCGGGGGGGGGGGGGGGGGGGGGGGGGGGGGGCGGGCACAGCGGGTGGGGCGCAACAGGGGGGCCAGACCAAAGGCTGATGGATGGGGGGGTGGGGGGGTGGGTGTTGTGGGTGGTTCTGTCTGTGTGCATCAAACGCATTTCTTATTCCACAACCATCAAGATTGGAAGTCGTACGCATACAACGTGATGAATAATGAAAGTGTTGTCGTTCCCGACTGGAGTACAGTCACCCCCACCCACTCTGAGGAGTGGGACTAGTGGGGCCTTCACAATTGCCGTTTTGTGTGTCTCTTTTGAAACGGATCATATTCCGACCCGATCGTGGCTCCCAATGTGCAGGTGCCCGACCGCCAGGAGGAGGGGGTTCAAGAAAGCTGCATGCAGCTGGCTTTGCGTCATCGGGGGAACATACCCAGTGCACACGGTTTCCCCCCCCCCCCGACAACTTTTGCACCAATCCATTCATAATCCACCAATGTGTATTTGCATGTGGATGTACACACACACACACACACACACACACAATGTCCAAACTAGGATGCAACTCTTCATTCTCTGCAGTGGCAACCTTTATTGTGTGTTTGGTATTAATGGAGAGATATAGAGGATTTGGGTAACGGTATTGTGATTCATTGATAGAATGTGAACCATATTGCCTCGCTGAACGTTTTGGGTTCTTGGGAACAGGAGTGGGACCCCGCCGAATGTTCAGCCAGAGCTGACAGTGACTCATGGTTCACTTGGTGGCGACGGCTAAACCTCTGTTGAACCCCTGCGCTCGCCGTTGCCCGCCGTCACCGCCGCTGCCACCACCGGCGTCGCCACCCGCTGCTTAATTTTTTAAAACGACCAGAACAACGGGCTGCAATGCAATCCATCACTTCCTACTCAAATTAAATTGAACGGCGTGGCTGGAAACTAAACCTCTGCATGAAATAGGTTGACAAAAAACACCAAAAAAAAGCACACATAAGTACGCGGCACACAACTGTGGGAGGAATATTTTAACTAATTGGTTAGCATTAAGAAGCTATTGCCTACATGTCATGTATATTTTTCCTATGAAACAGAATGCTCTTCTTCTTCTTCTTCTTCTTCTTCTTCTTCTTCTTCTTCTTCTTCTTCTTCTTCTTCTTCTTCTTCTTCTTCTTCTTCCGCTGCATCATCGCAGCTAATTAGACACAATAGAGAAACTCTTGGATTGTTTAACGCTCGCTATATGCTTTGACTATGACCTTTTAGTATAGCAATAGCCATAACAACAGTGGGCTATGCCTAATTACCTGTTAAGCCCGTAAGATGGCAGAGCCGGTGCGCAACACGTTCACCTATATAGGTGGATATGTAGATAGTTTGATGTAAGCCTTATTATTAGACACCTACGTACAGCGACATATGCGGCTGCCATATCATTATATGGAAATGAACAGGAATGTGAATGCATGTTTAGATCATAGGCTGTATACTAAGTAGGCTGAGACAAAGCACTTCCATGACACGCATGTGAACTGTGAAGGGATATAGTCAACAGTTGTGGCGTACATATGTTATTAAGCTAAAAACAAAAACCTCCGAAAACCGAAATGAACTCTGCGAAAGGAAATAGTTCAGGGCTCAGACGGCCCTTGCACCGTCGGTCTTCTTTTGGGGAGAAAAACGAGGTGAACAACACCAGAAAGAAGAGAAAGACGAACAATGTGTGTGTGTGTGAGCAATTACGCCCTGCCTCGAGTGTCTCGAGCTGTTCACCATGTTCGCTCTCAAACGCCATCCAGCCACGTCCCTCGGGGAGTCAACCACGGCGCGCACGCACACAAGTCCCCTGCACACGCACACTTTATCCCACACTTTTTCTCGGATTGCTGCCGCCTCTCATTTCGAACCTCAGTGGGAGGAATGAGTGAGTGAGATGGGGAGCGAGAGAGAGAAAGTGAAAGAGAGAGGGAGAGAGAGAGAGAGAGAGAGAGAGGGAGGGAGCGAGAGGGAGGGAGAAAGAGAGAGAGAGAGATAGACGCATCCGAGCGACACAACCACAAAACAGCACCAGCAGTCAGAGAAATCTCGATGGCTTTCCCCCGTCACAGGCTCTCCATGGGTCCATCTGTCACCAGCTACTGCCTATAGTACACACACTCCCAAACAAACTCTGTATCAACCCAGCATACACTATATATATATATATATATATATATATATATATATATATATATATATATAATATATATTATCCTTTATCTTTTATTTACCCGTCTTACGCCCATACCACCTCGAGAACCCAAAACGTGAGCAGAGCGCGGTCTCCTACCTTGTGTAATGCCGAAGGCGATGCTAAACATTGGGATTTGTTTTGTATTTTTCCTGTTAAAAAAGATGATGCTTTTGGTTCAGGAAGGAAATAAAGAACAGGGGTGTCACATGGGGTCGTGTTGACGAAGCGGAAAGTAAAGGTGAGGTGTTCACCAGCGTGGCGGCCCGGGCACTAGTTCAAGTCGAGTGTGTGTTTGTGTGAGCGTGTGCCGACTGATGAGATTATCCCAGGAGGGTCGGAAAATTTAATGTGGACTGCCGCTGCAAATCTCCACCTCTTCCTTTTTTGACATACAGACTGTAGTTTACTGGACACTACCCCCCCCCCCCCACACACACACACACACACATACACACACACACACAATTTGTAGCTTTAGCTGTTGTTGTGACCCCACCCTCTTTTCTTCTCTCCTCAAAACATCACACACATTTTTTGTTTGTTTCCTCTCATCGTGGGAGAGGACCCCCAGCCGAACATAGTAGACGCGGCGGTGTAAACAAACCCGACATTCTCGTCTCCCCCTCTCTCTCTCTTTCCCTCTCTCTCGTTCTCCCCCCTCTCTCTATTGCTCTCGTCCTTTTTTCTCATCCTCGCTTTTTATGACATGATGTCACTGGCGACAGATAAAGTTGCTTTCCGACAACTTTCTTCATTTCTTTTTTTTTTCCCCCCTCCTATTCTTTTTTTTTAATTCCCTTCAAGAGCTGCGGCAGTCTCTTCATAGAAGACTCCCCGGGCCACATTTCTTATTCTACTTCTCCAGTATATATGATTACAGCCAGACCCCCGAGACCACTGATGACTAAGTGCTCAAATGCGAACAGAACCCATTTGTATGCCTGCGATTCAAGACGCACACTTTTCAGTTTCTGTGGACCTGCGTGTGTTTCCATGTGTACGTGTTGACATTATGTGTGTTACTATTCATGTTAAACCTTTGTACAGCATGTGCATGTGCACTCCAGGGATTGTCTGAATGCATGCTCTCTCTCTCTCTCTCTCTCCTCTCTCTCTCTCTCTCTCGCGCTCTCACTCACTTTCTCTCATTGTGTGTGGAATGCTCACGTAGACATATGGATATGAAATGAAAAATGGGTACATTTGTAGTTTGGCGGTCAATTTATCAACAAAATATCGCTGTATTCTCTCATAATATTTGAAATGAAAAAAAGGGATTTCCATTTTGCCTATTCTTATCGTGGTACGTGTAGTACTGAGATTGGGCAGCACAATCCCAATGGTTCACTAAGATGTGTTTTAAGCTTTGGTAAACCAGCCAAAAACAATCCAAAGCAGCTACTCGAATAGGGAATCGTGCTATATGGTATCGATAGCCTATTGTTTAGTGATCAGTCATGCCTGCTTATGGTATAAAGTTGATAGATAGACCCCCGCGTAGCGAGGTCGCATCACAGTCTATCAGATTGACACGAGACTCATTACCAACTGTCTCGAAATTAATATTCATCAGCAAGCCAGAGAAACCTTTGCCATTTAAAAATATACTCATATTTTTAGAATCCTATTGACTAAAAATAGGAACATCTCCAGCCAGGATCAGGGGACTGTCCCGGAAACCAGGGACATCTGCTCACACTAGGTTAAATGGTCACCCTCAACTGTCTGTCGACGCTAGTCCCTTCTAGCATCTCTAGCTAGTAATTTAGACTAGCCTAGCCTAAGATAATGCAAGGCAGTATCTTCATTGACATCAACACATCAGCACTTAAAAAAAATAAAAAAAAATATATATCTATATATATATACAGTATATATATATATATATATATTCTAGTCTAGTACATGGAGTTATTGTTACTTCTCTCGCTTGAGCAAAAAAAACATCTTATAATCGCTCAAGTAGGGCATATTGCAAAAGTTGCAATTTCAAGTTTTCAGAGTGACATCTAGCGAGATAACTTCAAGCACGGATTTTTGCGTTGATTAAAAGTTGTTGATGTTTGAGAATACTAAGTTAAATGTGTCTGGACCAAGGTTGGATGAGTATCAATGGCAACTGACAATATTTAAAATGATTCCTACCAGCACCAAAGCAGTCTGGTGGGGTAGTTTGTGTGTGTATAAATAACCTGTGTTTGATAAAACACAAAATTAAATAAATAATCTTGTGGTGTGCAAGCCAAAGTCCTCATTGCACCATGATATATTACCCTTAAATACACACACATTTGACAATAAGAGGGATTATTTTAATGCTACACCTACCCGTACAGAGTGTGGTTATGAGAACAGAATATGGACACACCACTGACCTTTCAAATCTCTTCAAATCTTTCAACAAGTTTGCCACAACAGGGAAGCAAAATACAATGTCTTTACTGTCCAGAACCACAAAGCCCTCTTTATCTCATACACAGGGGCTGCCATGTTAGCTTATCTGAGGTCATCCATTCTTTATTTGGACTGGACATGGCTTCAGCAATACCTCAAGCAAAAGGTCACAATGAGAGGGGAATATAACATCCCAAATAGTACCTGAATGTATTCTCATTTAGATGAACCGACAGTTTGACTGGTGATATGCTCACAATAAGGGTACATCAATGAACATTTCGTTAATTAACAGTTAACAAATGTGTTTAGTAATCATTTACTAATGGTGTTCATGTTCACCAATGTATTCATTTATACATTATTTAATAGTTTATGAAGACGTGCTCCATAGATGTGAGCTACTGGGCACAATATACAGTGAAAATGGCCGTGTGGATGACGCTGTCTGTGTGGAAAGCATCACACCTGTGAGCTGCTGCAGTGCAGTGAGGCAGCCGTGAGGAAACCAGTGTGTCCCGATCGTCAGCGTTTCCTCCTCCAGAAAATGGTTCTCATCGTGTTATTGAATATGTATTTGAAGTTTTTAATTTCTCACTCATTGGATCACTTTGATTTTGCTATAAGTGTGTGACTAGGGGAGCATCTTGAATCTTTATAAACTATTAAATAATGTATAAATAAAAAGTAGTTAGTAGTTAACATGAACACCATTAGTAAATGATTACGAGACACATAAGTTAACTGTAAAATAACTGTTAGTTAATGCCTATTACTGCATTAACTAATGTTAATTAATGTACCCTTATTATAAAGTGTTACCATTTTTTTTAATGATGTGCGGTGGAATTGGTTGTGTGGTTGACGCTGAAGATTTCTATTTGGTCCAATTCGAAAAGCCAGGACTAATATAAATGAATATAAGGTTTAGAAACATTATTTATACATGAAAACAATTCAGTTTTGTGATTTGTTTTCCGATTGAAAAGTTTGAAATACAATGTAATGTATTTACAATACAATTTATATTGAGCACATGGTGCCTTATGCCTAAGGGAGAAGGAAAAGGCTGCATCCGCTCTCTCTCGCCACAAAATCAACAAGATGGACGCCATCCATCGCAAAGGCTCTTTCTTCCTCCTCATCTCCATTAAGAACAGCAGCCACCTGCTCCGTCCTACAAACTGCCAATTTACCGCTGGGGCTAACGAGAAGGCTTCTGTCGCCAACAAATGCTTTTATCACTGCTCTCAGTAAAGAAAGAGCAAACTTCCAACTCGATCCAATCCGCATACATCCGCATTAATTAATTTATTTGTAGTTATTAATTGTGTTTTTATTTGACGTTCATCCAACGCGACTTACAGTGCATTCAGACATGTTATTAAGGAGCAGGTAGCAGGTTAGGGCACCTTGCTCAAGGATGCATACAGGTAGGCTGCGGACACTGGGGAATCGAACCCGGTGCCTTACAGATTCTCATGGAACACCCTAAACACTACATCATCATGCCCCTAGAGAGAGAGAGACAGGCTGGCTCTTGATTTTCTTGTCATATATACGTATTTTTTTGTCTTTTCTTGTCCTTTGAGGGACCAACAATGTGAATTATTCCATGGCCTTTTACGAAAATGCCCTCTTACTGAAACCTCGGTCTAACTGATTTCTCAGAAAGAGAGAGCCGAGGAGCTGAGACTGGTAAGAAACAGGTGTTTCTTGTATCGGCTTTTCTATTCCTCTCCACTAATCCCACTTATGTCGACCACCGGGGCCCAAGTCAGTCGGAGAAAGCATTGCCCAATTTCCCTAATCGATGGGAGTCGTCGCCGTCATCCCCCTCCCCGCAAAGTCTGGCGTCTGGCAATCCGTGCCTCCCATTTGCTGAAGAGGCGGTGGGGGGGGGGGGGGGGGGGGGGGGGGGGGGGGGGGGAGGTTTTCACCATTATTCTGTGTTGTCAAGCGAAAACGGCATACTTTTGTTGAAGCCATTAACCTGCCCAATGGGTGGAGAGATGAGCAAAACAACAATTTCAGTCGCATTTCAATACCGGCTGCAGCCAGATGCACATTAATGCACCGTTAGGAAGCATTCAGCATTTCAAATGAATGATTCACTGATTCATTGATTAGAAATAAAGTAATAATAATTAGGTATTCACAGTGAAACTGTGGATACCTTGTTACATTGTATTTCTAGGGATTCCCTGTTATTATTCTGATTTGTTAACATTTGGAAATACTTATAACAAATAAAAAATCTTCTTAGAAACCACAAGTCCAAATGACACCAAATTTGGTACACATGTTTTATGAGCTTGACGTGCCCTAAAAATCCTATATGGAAAATGATTTACATGAGCGAACAGTTTCAATCACGATTGCACTTCAGAAGGTACTGCACCATTGAAACTAGGCATGCACATAGAAGTCCCACTTATGTAGCGTGCTACGTTTGGTGCCCATAGCTCAGAAATGACATCACAGTGTCAATTTAAAAATATGCTAAGCTAAGCGCTAATGCTCAAAATCGCATATACACAGCATTTGCTCTTGACCCATGACTCGGATTCACTCCATATTGCCTTAAGGACACTTATCTCATTGTCCCCGAGTGACGCGCCCCCACGAATCGTGGGAAAAGGACGGCCCGCTGGGATATACTACTATATATATATATATAACTCTATACTATAACTAGGTAATATAATATATCGACCCCGCACTTACCAAACCCACAGGCTTCACGTGTGAACAACACACAGCCGGTGAACGCGGACTGCCGTCCTCCCAAGGACAATCGCAGCAATCCTTTACTTTACGTGGCATCCTACATGCCTCCGAGGACTTTCTGAGAACAATCAAAACAACATGTGCAACCAAAGCATATGTTTAAGACAAACATCTAATGCCACTAATGCGGCGGCGGCGGCTCTTTTGCGAACTCCATCTGCATATGAAACAATGGGGGGGGGGGGGGCTGTCAACACTCATCGGGAAGTTCACTTCCAAAAGGTAGATGAGATTCTGTGCTTGACCAGCAGATGACAACTCCGGGGATGGTCACTCCACAATTGTTATATATATATATATATATTTATATATATATATTATATATTATATATAATATATGGATAGAAAATCACTCGGCTAGCCTATAAGAAAGCGCTGAGTACCGAGAGAACATGATGAATTGGGACACACATGCATTATGCATGAGGCCAGAGCCGAAGCTGACTCTATGGTTCCGGCTGACTGAGTGTGGAGCCATGGGAGTTATTTCACTGGCTTTGGAAGGGAAAAAAAAGGCAAAAAATAAATAAAATAATCAGGTCTTGTACATACCTCGTCGCGGAAGAACTGGAAGCGCTAAAACCAACCGAAGCACCTGGGAGCGTAAATATTGGTCAGCGCCATCCACTTTGTGTTAATTAGAAATGCTACGGTGTGTTAGTGAAGAGGTCAGCCATGGCTGGAGTGGTTGTAATTATGCCCGCACTTCTCAGGACAATCAAGAACAGCGTCCTGCATAGACACGACACGGTCTGGGCTCTATTAGATTACACGAGATATACCGATGCTTAAGTATAGGGACATTTTATAGAGTCGTGTTGTTATTGTCAACGCAGCCAATAAAAACACAATCTCATACTCTCAGAGACAACTGAGAGTAATGCTACAGCTACGCAACGTTGGCTACTTACTAAAACAATGCAGCTAGCGAAGATATTATTTGTAACGAAAGCGTATTTAAAACAATGATATATGCTCCATTACGAAAAACAAGAGGGAGTCTATTCATTAACAGTTTTTCCTCAAAGCCAGTGAGTTAGGAGTTTCCTTGGGTCCGGCACCAAAGCAAAGTCCAGGCGTGTGCATTGCATCATGTCGGTTCATAATTACATTGAGCCGCGCCTGAGTGGGGAATGAGGTTCCCTCGCTTCGACTAAAGACAGTGCAGGTACTTGACACCCCCAGGCCGAAGTACACAATGGATCTGTTCATTAAAATGAAACATTACGCTGACCGAAAGCAACAGCACCGCTCTGTACCGCTCTGAATAGCTTTCTTTTATTTTCCTAGACAGCATTTGAAATGTGGCACTTCCATGATATATGCACTGTATCTCTACAGGGAGCGAGACGGCCAACGCATGCAGTCAAGTAACCACAGATATATTGTACATTGTGGTGTCGAGGGAATGTTGAGAACGGGAAAAAAAATACTAAAGCACAGTGGGGAGAGGGGGAGGGCAACACATCACCAAACACTGCATGCAAGGGAGAGATGGTGGTACATGAATAATGAATGCATGGCTGTGGCTGCAGTCACTGGGATATGGGATGGATATATATATATATATATCTATATATATATATATAATATATATATTACACAAATGGAATTGGTGGGTAAGTTCGGTCAAGTCTGAATACCTGTACATAAAACCGGCACGACCGCCCTTTTCTGTAGCTGCAAATCCAAAGAGAATCACAGTGTTAGTAAAAATAAAAAAAAATAAGGTCATTAGCCGAAACAAATGGCATCACTTTTAAAACAACAACAAGTAATGACCTACAAGTCGAAAACAAAACAGTAGTGTCACACAATTGACATAAACGATGTAAAGAGTTGGTCCCTTCATTAATTACGCCACCCCTCTCCTGGAAAGTAAAGTACATTTGCTAATTAGCAGGCAGTGTGAGCGGTGCGTCGGCCGCCGCATGGGGTTAGACCTGTTAAGACATCGCAACTCGCTTTTAAAGTGAAGTTTCAAGGTTACTACCCCGTGTCTCACGCTCCTCTTGGAGGGAAGAGCAATGGGGAGAGGAACGGAAACAAAGTGGAAATGTGTAACCTAGAAAACCCCTTGTCGCTAGCGGGCCAAGCTGATGCCGAACAGAGTCACTTGGCATTTCTATGACTAGTAAATTACGGTTCTGAAATGTATTGTGGCGTGCGTGGAACGATGCATTTTAAGTAGTATCATCCAATTAGGAAGGGAGAAAGAGAAAAAAAAACAGAGAAAAAAAAATAAACAGAACAGATGTACTTTAACAAGTAGGTCACCACTCAGTGCAGCAACGACAAGGATATAAATTGGCCCTGAAGAGAACCCGTCTACGAATAAGAAGGACTTGTTGAGTCAATCACGGTCCACTCTGCTGAGTGGACCCTGTTAGTGCCGTTCGCCGGCTCCACTTTGATGTGAGAAGAGCACTGATGTCGCCATTTGCCAATCAACCCCCCCCCCCCCCC
>JAOPHQ010000764.1:0-12500 GCA_030340625.1 Merluccius polli
GGTCTTCACCCCTAACCTAACCCCAGACCAGCTGGTCTTCAACCCTAACCCCAGACCTGCAGGTCTACAACCCTAACCCCAGACCAGCTGGTCTTCAACCCTAACCCCAGACCAGCTGGTCTACAACCCTAACCCCAGACCTGCAGGTCTTCACCCCTAACCCCAGACCAGCTGGTCTTCACCCCTAACCCCAGACCAGCAGGTCCTCAACCCTAACCCCAGACCAGCTGGTCTTCACAGTCCGGATCTACTCACCGCTTCTCCCCGAGCCACGCTTTCCCTTTTTACTCCGCGGCATGTTGTCCTCCTGGAGCTAGCTGGCTAGCTAGCACCTAGCGGGCTAGCGTGCTAGCTGTCAGGCTAGCGGCGGGCTAGCTGGTTGGCTAGCTGTCAGGCTAGCGGCGGGCTAGCTGGTTGGCTAGCTGTCAGGCTAGCTGTCAGGCTAGCGGCGGGCTAGCTGGTAGGCTAGCTGTCAGGCTAGAGGCGGGCTAGCTGGTAGGCTAGCTGTCAGGCTAGCGGCGGGCTAGCTGGTAGGCTAGCTGTCAGGCTAGCGGCGGGCTAGCTGTCGGGCTAGCTGGTAGGCTAGCTGTCAGGCTAGCGGCGGGCTAGCTGTCGGGCTAGCTGGCTGGCTAGCTGTCAGGCTAGCGGCGGGCTAGCTGGCTGGCTAGCTGTCAGGCTAGCTGGCTGGCTAGCTGGTAGGCTAGCCGTCAGGCGGGACGTCCACAGCGTCCGGCGGCGGGACAACGTGGAGGTGTCCGCTGTCTCACCCAGACCACAACCGGTGACCGCGACCCGGCGGAGACCAGGAGCTATTATCCGTCCTCCGGTTCCGTCCTCCGGTCCCCCGGCGGTCCTCCCGCTCCACTCGGCGCCGAACTTTGTCGGTACCGGAGAGGAGTTTGGATGCGGTGGGACGAATGCCCCAAAATGTCCTCCGCGTGTCCGGCGGCTATTATCTGGGACTGTCCCCGGGGACGCTGTCCTTAACGTACTGAACGTGTTTACTGTGTGTAGGACCGGACTGGGCGGGTCTGGACCGGGGGAGGGCTGCGGGTCTGGACCGAGGGAGGGCTGCGGGACGGAGAGGTGAGCACGCTGCTGAGTCCGCCATCTTCTAGCAGGGGGGGGGGGCGGGTTGCCAGACAACCACGTGCTCACGTTGTCCCGGAGTCACGTGGGACACACCACGTGGTTACTCGAATATATTCGGATGTGTGAGTGTTTTAATGCAGGAGGACCACGTGGTTGTTTGAATGAAGGCCACGTGCCGGTGCAGTTTCACTTAGATATTAAATTAATATTATTGAAGATTGATACGAAGAGGGAAAGTGTCTTTATTAAATTTAATTCACATTCACAATTAAAAACGATCTACTTTACAAATGTGTTGCAGCAGAGTTATAAACCTAGACGTTGCAGATGGAGCTGTTGACGCAGAGACATTTGGGTTATTTGTATACAAGGATAATTGAACTTTGTGATACAGTATAAAGTGTTTAAATGTTATTTGTAAGTAAACATTTAATAACAACCCCAACATAACGACACACTACAGTAGGAATGCACAACGCCACTGTTCACTGCTGACACGCTCATCCAATGAAACGTCAGCAGTGGACACTTGAACCATTAGGTTAGTGAAATTAAAACAGAAAAAACATGTTTTCTTAATTATAAATTGGTGTTTGGTTTCTTATTAATGTATTTCAGATAAAACACACATCATACTTTTTTTTTTAAATAGCAGGGAAATTAAGGGGAATTAGGCACATAAAAATGTTTCAGCTTTAATGGCAATCAATATCCAGAAACATTTGTTTTCAGTCATTTGTTTTCAGTGGTAAACCCCTAAATATTAATACATTATTCATTTTAAACTTTCATTAGTAAACATTACACTGCAGGACTGCCCACCACAAGCTAAAGGTTAGTGTCTGTAAGACATGTTACATCACAGTGCTCCACTCCTTCAGTTAGTTATCTTCTTAACTTAGAAGATAGGAGAGGAGTTGTTAGTCCAATTCAACACCAACTTGCATTTCCAGACGCCAACACAGGGGGGCAGCATTGGTGATTATTCAATAGAGGGAAGCACACAGGAGAGAGTCTGTGTGTGTGTGTGTGTGTGTGTGTGTGTGTGTGTGTGTGTGTGTGTGTGTGTGTGTGTGTGTGTGTGTGTGTGTGTGTGTGTGTGTGTGTGTGTGTGTGTGTGTGTGTGTGTGTGTGTGTGTGTGTGTGTGTGTGTGTGTGTGTGTGTGTGTGTGTGTGTGTGTGTTTATTTATACAAAAGGAGAGTTTGTATGCGTTTCCTTTAGTTTCCAGAGTAGTAGTTGGTGGGGACGAATGGCATCTTGCTGACGACAGCAGGCACCGCCTTCTTCCTCACCTCCACCTGCACCGCGGTGCCGTTCTTGGCGAACGCCGCCTCCACGTAACCCATGGCGATGTTCTTCTTCAGGCAGGGGGAGGGGCAACCGCTGGTCACCTCACCTGGAGTGAACAAAACAAAAATACTTTATCGGAAGATTTTGTAATTATGTACTCAAAATATTACACACACACACACACACACACACACACACACACACACACTATAATATAATAAATACAAAGCGCGTTCTCTGACCTATGACCTTTCCCTCGGGGCTGAGGATGGGGGTGTGCTGCCTGACGGGGGGGCCGGTGGACACCAGTCCCACTCTCTTCCTCGCCGTCTTCGCCTTGATCTGGGGAACGATGATGTCAGCGCCGGGGAAGTCCCGCGCCTGGCGGCGGCGTTTTCCTGACACGACGCACGGTAGACGAGTCGGGGTTTTACGTTTGAATATCGACTAACACATTGATTTTGGGATCAATATATTATATATATAAATCTGATACAACTTCCACTTCCCTAATGTCTCCCGAGCGTCAACCGACAGATCTCCAAACACACAGCCTCACCTATTGTCCAGACTAAGGTGGCCTCCACAGGCGTGGTGGCGTCGTCAATGTCGTTGCCGTAGAGACATAGCCCCGCCTCCAGCCTCAGACTGTCCCTAGCGCCCAGGCCCGCCAGCTTAACCTCGCCGTTGGCCAGCAGCTTCTCCGTTAGCTCCACCGCGCGAGAGAGAGGAACTGAGATCTGGGAGGGAAACGAGGAGAAGGATGAAGTGAAGGAGACACGATAATGACTCATGTTTGCAATATTACACATATTACTGGTAAAGTAGAACGCCGCCACGCCCCTTTTTCTGCACATCCTTCAGTCCAGAGTGGACACATTGCATGGGTGGATGTACACCTTTATATAGATGTCAACGAACAGCTAGCAAACGGCTAACGCCAAAGCTAGCCAGCGGCTAACGACAAAGCTAGCCAGCGGCTAACCTCGACGCCGTCCTCCCCTGTGTAGCCGCAGCGCGTCACGCGGCAGTCTGGGACGCCGAACACCGAGGCCAGGGCAGAGGTCATGAAGGTCAGCTTCCCCAGGTCCTCCTTAACACCCGCCTGCAACACCCGGGACATGGAGGGGCCTGGCACACACACACACGCACACGCACACACACACACGCACACACACATGCACACACACACACACACACGCACGCACGTTGTTTCCCTCAGTTTACCTGTGTGCATTCTCTAAATGACGATCCTGATGTTACACAGATGTTTTTATGGATCTATTACACATTTCATTTGCAATATCGACTTGTTGAGTTGTTGTCATTGTTGTTTATTACCTTGCAGGGCGATGAGAGCCTGGTCCAGGAACTCCAGGTCCACATCAAGACCGGCTGCTTTGAACTCAGCCAGTCTAGACTAGGATTTGCACACACACACACACACACACACACACACAACCTTAGTGCATAGGTAATGTTTGTCCCTCTGTCTGTGTACCAGTTATTTTGTTATTCATATTGTGGTGTTATCTGGTCGCTGTGTGTGGATGGGTCTGTCAGCCGTCTGTCAGCCGTCTGTCTGTCTGTCTGTCTGACCTTCATGAGCGCTGAGTCCTTGTCAGAACAGCCAGCGTTGGACACAACGTAGAGGTAGCCCTGGTCCGTCTTGGTGACGATGAGGTCGTCTATAATCCCCCCCTTCTCGTTGGTGAAGAGGGTCAATGTCCCCTGATAAGGAGAACAGTCGAGGAGGAGAGTTCCTGATTGGTCGTTATGCAGGAAGTTATGCAAGTCCCTCCTGTCATTGATAAGTAAACCCTTTGGTTGTTATGAACTTTTCTATGTTATCGTAACATTAAACACTCAAAAGGTCTGTCTACAATTGCAGGAGTGAATGGACTCTACTGGTTGAGATGAGTTCACATCTTCACTGTACCTTTGCGTCGGCGTTTCAACTCACCTGGTTGGGTTGCAGTTCTGCGATATCTGCAACCACCAGCGACTCCATGAACTTGATTCTGTCTTTGCCGTGAACTTTGGTCTGACCAGGAGACAAACAGACGCAGGATCTTATGAGCTGTGACCCTTGTTGCATCACCAGCACTAATAGCAGCTCACTGCCGTCGCTTGAAAAGCACAGAGATCCCTCCATGATAGCCCCAATGTATAAATATGTACTATTAATTTAATTCAACAAATCAACAAAATGAATCTTAAGCATTGCTTGATTATGAAGTGATGACGTATTACCAAATGTTACATTCAGGGTTTTTGCATAGCAGTGTTTCAGAGTTTATCTGCATGCAAGTTTAGAGTGCATGAGCTCGGACACGCTTGTATCTAGTGTTACGGTGCATGTCTGTCTGTGTGCATGTGTGCGTGTGCGAGCGTGTGTGTGTGCGTGTCTATTTGTCTTTTGAACAACAACGTCCACCCCCTCACCTGCAGCATGTGGCTGACGTCGAAGATGGAGCAGTGTTGCCTGGTGTGCATGTGGGACACGATGTGGCTGTCCCTGTACTGCACCGGCATGCTCCACCCAGCGAAGCCCACCATCCGCCCCCCCTGGGCCCTGTGGAAGTCATGCAGCACCGTCTGCTTCAGGGACGCCTGCAGGGGACACCAACACACCCATACATAATCAATACACCCACAGTAGAGACAACAATAAACACACCAAGACATAATCAATACACCCACAGTAGAGACAACAATAAACACACCAAGACATAATCAATACACCCACAGTAGAGACAACAATAAACACACCCATACATAATCAATACACCCACAGTAGAGACAACAATAAATACACCAAGACACCCACAGTAGAGACAACAATAAACACACCAATACATAATCAATACACCCACAGTAGAACCACACCTATATACATATATACAGTATACTATACTTACTATACTATATACTATACAGTAGAGAACCACGCCTATATATATATATATATATATATATATATATATATATATATATACAGTATACTATATACTATACTTACTATACTTACTATACTATATACTATACAGTAGAGAACCACGCCTATATATATATATATATATATATATATATATATATATATATATATATATATATATATATATACAGTATACTATATACTATACTTACTATACTTACTATACTATATACTATACAGTAGAGAACCACGCCTATATATATATATATATATATATATATATATATATATATATATATATATATATACAGTATACTATATACTATACTTACTATACTTACTATACTATATACTATACAACAATAAACACATCAATATATAATGTGGAGAATGCCGTTATATCTATATTATCTATCTATATCTATATCTATATCTATATAGATATATATATATGATATCGTACGTTTATGTCACGGTGGTGATAAACCTTGACCGTGATGGTAAAGTGTTTTGAATTGTGAAACTGTTAGTGTGTTTTCAGAGCCATGAAGTTAAGATGAGGAACAATAGAAGAGCTGTGAAAAACATGTAATACTTTTAAAATGAGCCAATACAGGAAAAAATGATTTCAACAGCATTTACAGTAGAAACATTTGGAAAAAAAATAGGCCACTTGTTACGCAACAACACAAAAACATTAAGAAACAGGTACAACAAATTGGGCGACAAATGGCCTAGTTTTTTCTAAATGTTTCTACTTTAAATGCTGTTGAAATCATTTTTTCTGTATCTTAAACTCTAAAATAAAGCTGATAAAATGAAGACTTTAGAAATATTTGGCCAACCCACAGTGAGATAGTAAGATAGTCACACCACTAAAATGTGATATAAGCCATTGATAGGCTACTTATTAGCGCTGCGCTCCTCTGCTGTCTCACCTGACCTTTGAACTGGCCAGGAGAAGCGGCTTATCAAAGTAAGAGCGCAACATTACCACACAGAGGCCGGGATACTACACAGGCGTGTTCAAGGCTGCTGAAGTGTGTGTGTGTGTGTGTGTGTGTGTGTGTGTGTGTGTGTGTGTGTGTGTGTGTGTGTGTGTGTGTGTGTGTGTGTGTGTGTGTGTGTGTGTTAAAACAGTTGGAGTCAGTCATAATTGACTATCCTTAGCACCTGCACCCCAATGTTGATTCCAACATTATGTCCTTAATGTAATGATGTTTAAACATGGATGGGAAGTGTGTGTGTGTGTGTGTGTGTGTGTGTGTGTGTGTGTGTGTGTGTGTGTGTGTGTGTGTGTGTGTGTGTGTGTGTGTGTGTGTGTGCAGACCCAGACCCTCTGGTCCTGGGGGTCCATGTGCACTGAGTCCATTAGGTCCGCATGGACGGACGTCTCTGACACACATGCAGTAGCCATGGAAACAAACGGCTCTACTGCAGCGTTTATAACGGAAAAACATTAAAAATCAAACTCAAATCTGACATATTTATAAAAACGTAGGCCCAATGTGACTTTTTCTTTTTACATTTTTAAATCTCTTATATATATTGACCTCATATAATTAGCATTGGCAATACTCTTTTTTTCCTTTCTTTTTTTTACCTTTTAACTATTTTTTATTTATCGTATTATTTTATCCGTTCTTTTTAAATTATTATTTTTGTTATTCCGTTATTATTTTACTGACGTGATCTTCCCTTCGTGCTAACGGGTCCACCTCCTCTGTCGGAGAAGTGTTTAAATAAAGTTTTATTAAAGACATGAAGTTCAGTAACTAACTACTGGAGGAGAAGGAGGAAGAGGAGGAGGAGGAAGAGGAGGAGGGTACCTCTGAGGAGGAGGAGGCCCGCCTGGGCTGGAGGTGCTGCTGGAGGTGCTGGGGGACCCCCCTGGACCTGGACCCGGCCGTCCGGCTCCGAACCCGAACCAGAACCCGAGCCCACATGCTGCCGCGTGCTGCTCTAGCTCTGGGAGGAGCAGTGTCGGCTGAGCCTCGGCGGAGTGTCAGCTGAGTGTCGGCTGAGTGTCGGCGAGGCTCTGGACTCCGGACCGTCGTCGTAAAAGCCTCCAGACGGCAAAGCGCGCGGAGGGCATTGTGGGAAATGTAGTTGAACGGAGCGCAACGACAACGAGTCGGATGGAGTCGGTGTATTGGGGAAGTTTATCTTATCTATTTATCTTAACATTTAGCTCCTCCCCCCCCCCCCCCCCCCCCCCCCCAGACCTGGAGTAGTCCTCCCCATAGACATAATATACGTAGAGACGCCTCATAGACTGACGCCGCCTGTTGGAGCTGACGTATCAGCGCGGCCGCCATCTTGGATGGGTCCCCAGTGCGCGGCCGCCATCTTGGATGGGTCCCCAGTGCATTTATTTCTACTGAGGAAGTGTATCCCCAACTACAATAATAAGCAGAACTCCCCGAATTTATACCGGATTTTCACACAGTTTGGTTTGTTGCAAACGGCAGAGATTTATTTATGATACAGGACGAATTAATTAAAAAAAAATAAAAATAAGAATGATTGTTCAATGTTACTTGTGAAAGGTAATCGTGATCTGGTGTCAATACTGCGCCGTAAGCTGCACTAAATACTGCATAGCTCTCCAGTTGACTCCTATGCAGACTAGAGTGAGGAGACCCAACCAATATGGCGGCGACGCTGGGTTACGTTCCATCACGTCATGAGGCGTCTATGTATATATGTCTATGGTCCCCCCCCCCCCCAGACCTGAAGTAGACCCCCCCCCCCCCCCCCCCCCCAGGCCTGGAGTAGCCCCCCCCCCCCCCCCCCCCCCAGGCCTGCTAGGACTGTGTAGTCATCCAGGGACTAATATTAACCCAAGCATGGTGCTATTTCAGTCTGATAGACAAGCAGGGGAGGATCTCTCCCTCCCTGTCTCCCCCCCTCTCTCCCCCCCCCTCTCTCTCTCTCCCTCCCTCCCCCCTCTCTCTCTCTCCCCCCCTCTCTCTTTTTCTCTCCCTCCCTCCCTATCTATCTCCCTCTCTCCCCCCCTCTCTTTCTCTCTCTTCCACCCTCTCTCTCTCTCTCTCTCTCTCTCTCGCTCTCTCTCCCCCCCCCCTCTCTCCCCCCCCCTCTCTCTCCCCCCTCTCTCTCCCCCCCCCCCCTCTCTCTCTGGGTAAAGACCTCCATGACTGGACACTAATGTGATCTCTGCATTTTGTCCAAACTGTCTAAACTATAGAGACCGCTTCAATCTGCAGTTGTTTATTCTATTTATATCCCCCCCCCCCCCCCCATCACCACACCCACACACACACACCAGTTGGACCATACACACACACACACACAAATATAGCAAAGGGGGTCGCCTCAGCATTGGGGCACAGCCACACACACACACACACACACAGGAGGACCAGATCCCAGTTGGTCCTAAACCTGGACTACTTCAGTCTTCCTCTTCCTGTCCGGACGGTTCTGGGATTTAGGACCGCTGCGTTTCTGGAGGTCCGTGTCTCTCGCCGCTCCCATGACCAGGGACTTACCGCCGCTTGGATCACATGTGTGTGTGTGTGTGTGTGTGTGTGTGTGTGTGTGTGTGTGAGAATGCAGTAGCACAGTAGAAATCCCAACACAGTGGACACACACATACTCACATACACATACTACACACACACACACACACACACACACACACACACACACACATGCTACACACACACACACATACTACACACACACACACACACACACACACACACACACACAGGCGGTAAGTGAACATTTGTTGTCTATCTTTGTTACCATTCTGCTTTATGTGCTATACTTTGTGGTTTTATACCTTTAATGTAACATAATGTAACATAATGTAATGTAATGTGTGTATGCAATATATGACAATATATGTCTTGATGTCATATGATGTGATGTCATATGATGTGATGTCATATGATGTGATGTCATATGATGTGATGGGGATGTGATGGGATGTGATTTATCAGCCATATATCAAATATAGAGGCATCACACATCACATTATGTGTGATACAGCTGCACATGAAATAATCAGAAATCCACATGAGATGAACTATTTACTGTATATTTCAATTATAAATATAATTACTAATTATATTTGAGATCATTACTAACATTACAGATCAGGAGAAACCTTTAAGACTCCTAACAGACAGCATTCAGCGATCGGACGCTAAATGTTTAATATTGTACAGCCATAGCAGCGATGTGATCACATGATCACAACTTAAAGCTTCCGGTAAACTGTTTCAGCTCTGTGAGGCTCACTGTGAAACTAATGTTGAAATGATAAAAGATATGTTCAACTTCAGACTGACGATTATTCAACTTCAACCTGCGGATGTATTAAACTTAAGATTAAGGATATTATCGTCTTTAGATTAACTTATATAACGTCTATAGATGATAACCGCCGACGTCTGCTGGAGCCAAAACCTTATTTTATATTAACGATTCGATTGGACGCTCCAGGTGCTTTTTAAGATTTGGTCTTGTGACACGTGACCAGGTGTGTGTAGAATAGACTGGACCATCATGTATGTTGTGGTGTCATCATGTATGTTGTGGTGTCATCATGTATGTTGTGGTGTCTCCACCTCCATCTCTCTGAGTTGCTTCATCCTCTGACCTCTGACCTCTGACCTTTGTTCTCAAATTAAAATTCCCCTCTCCACCTTGTGGATGATAAGCAGACTAATATTAGCTCTGCTGTTAAAGTACAACAGCTCAGACCGACCGGCCGAATGTGTTCACATGGAAACAACACTACTGAACATTATTAATCCTATTGACATTATTTTGTACACATTTAGATTAATGCGTCTTTATTCCTCTCCACAACGCTCCTTCAACTGTTAGTGTTGAAGTGCTGTTTGTGCATTTGACCTTTTCTGACAAATGTTTCTCTGGACAACCTGACTGACTCCTGGTTGCGTAATGGACTAGGAGGACTTTTACTTTGAAACCCCCTAATGATGCTACCCACACATCAGAAGACTTTGAAAAGATTTGGAAAGGACTCTTGGAAAACTATCAGCTCACACCTGCTCACATCTAAAGACCTGCTCACATCTAAAGACCTGCTCACATCTAAAGACGTGTTTAGAGATTTTAGTCACAGCCGAGTCTCAGACTGAGACTTTACAAAGACTGTGAGTCTTGCAGGGTCACTATTTACAAGACTACAACTGGATTATGTTATTCTTTTTTCCCACCATGCAATTTTTTCCCATCATGCCCTTAGTAGAAACTGTCAGGTTTCCTGTTTCCGCTTTTGTCAGAGCTCATCTATTGGTTGTTGATTGTGTTACGTCACTGCGACACTGCGATAATATCAAAACACGTTTGATATTATCGCAAGCCCAAGACTAGGAAGAGACTGATCTGAAACAGCGCAGATTACTACCTTAAACTTAATACCTAGATTACTTCCTTAAACTTAATACCTAGATTACTTCCTTAAACTTAATACCTAGATTACTACCTTAAACTTAATACCTAGATTACTACCTTAAACTTAATACCTAGATTACCACCTTAAACTTAATACCTAGATTACTACCTTAAACTTAATACCTAGATTACTACCTTAAACTTAATACCTAGATTACTACCTTACACTTAATACCTAGATTACTACCTTAAACTTAATACCTAGATTACTACCTTAAACTTAATACCTAGATTACTACCTTAAACTTAATACCTAGATTACTACCTTAAACGTAATACCTAGATTACTACCTTAAACTTAATACCTAGATTACTACCTTAAACTTAATACCTAGATTACCACCTTAAACTTAATACCTAGATTACTACCTTAAACGTAATACCTAGATTACTACCTTAAACGTAATACCTAGATTACTACCTTAAACTTAATACCTAGATTACTACCTTAAACTTAATACCTAGATTACCACCTTAAACTTAATACCTAGATTACTACCTTAAACTTAATACCTAGATTACTACCTTACACTTAATGACCGAGAGACGGGAGCGCGCTGTGACTCCGGTAAAACTCAGAGATTTACTAAAGACTTTCAGTTTTTAGTCTGGGACTGTGAAAATCTTTTGGTGTAAGCCCAGCATGAGTTCAGCTCACTGCTCCTCCACTTCCTGTTTTCCTGAGGAGGAAAAAGCTTTTAAGTGAAAGTGAATAACTTTCTGAACTGGTTCTCTCTCTCTCTCTCTCTCCCCCTCTCTCTCTCTCTCCCAGTAGGTGAGCCATGTCTCGACCGCCCTCCACCCACACCCCCCCCCCCCCAGTCGTACCGGGTCAGCGAGCGAGACCTGACCGAGATCCAGCTCCACTCAGTGGACTCAATCAATGACCTGCACCGCACAGAGCACAGAGGTACACACACACACACACACACACACACACACACACACACACGCACATACGCACATACACACACACACACATATACACTCAGACACACACACACACACACACACACACACACACACATAAACACACACACACACACACACACACACACACATATACACTCAGACACACACACACACACACACACACACACACACACACACACATAAACACATATTACGCACATACACACACACACACACATATACACTCAGACACACACACACACACACACACACACACACACATAAACACATACACACACACACACACACACATAAACACATACGCACATACACACACACACACACATATACACTCAGACACACACACACACACACACACACACACACACATACACACACACACACACACACACACACATAAACACACACACACTCTCTCACACTCACACACTCTCTCTCTCTCTCTCTCACACACACACACACACAGACAGACAGACAGACAGACAGACAGACAGACACTCTCTCTCTCTCTCTCTCTCTCTCTCTCTCTCTCTCTCTCTCTCTCTCTCTCTCTCTCTCTCTCTCTCACAGACAGACAGACAGACAGACAGACAGACAGACAGACACTCTCTCTCTCTCTCTCTCTCTCTCTCTCTCTCTCTCTCTCTCTCTCTCTCACACACAGACAGACAGACAGACAGACAGACAGACAGACAGACAGACAGACAGACAGACACACACACACACCTACAGTGTGCAGGTTTGTGACTCCTCCCTTTTATTTCCCAGGCGTGCGTCCGCCTCTCTCGCCG
>JAOPHQ010000764.1:20000-30135 GCA_030340625.1 Merluccius polli
ATAACAACTAGTTAATGGTGAATATGTGCTCCCTAATCTAAAGTGTTTATAACAACTAGTTAATGGTGAATATGTGGTCCCTAATCTAAAGTGTTTATAACAACTAGTTAATGGTGAATATGTGCTCCCTAATCTAAAGTGTTTATAACAACTAGTTAATGGTGAATATGTGGTCCCTAATCTAAAGTGTTTATAACAACTAGTTAATGGTGAATATGTGCTCCCTAATCTAAAGTGTTTATAACAACTAGTTAATGGTGAATATGTGGTCCCTAATCTAAAGTGTTTATAACAACTAGTTAATGGTGAATATGTGCTCCCTAATCTAAAGTGTTTATAACAACTAGTTAATGGTGAATATGTGGTCCTAATCTAAAGTGTTTATAACAACTAGTTAATGGTGAATATGTGCTCCCTAATCTAAAGTGTTTATAACAATGGTGAATATGTGGTCCCTAATCTAAAGTGTTACCCAATTCAACCCATCAGAACACAACAAACGCCCAAATTGAGTTGGGCTGAGAGGGGAAATGAATATCCCTCAGCCAGAAGTCCCGCCCCCCGTCTCACCTCTTGCCTCTAAACCCATGTAACTGAAAGTCCCGCCCACAGCATGCTCAGAAGTCCCGCCCCCTCTCTCTCTCTCTCTCGCCAATATACGCACATCTGGAGCACCCCTGATGTCGTGAGAGGCGGCCGCCTGGGGAACGAGGTTAATGACCAGTGACTGCTGCTCACCTGACCCAGGAAGTGCTGCTGCGTGTTCACCACGATGTCAAAGGCCCCCAGGTGGAGCTGCACCCCATGGAGCCACTGGCAGCGGTCGGTGGGCATGTTCCACACCACCACGAACGGACGGCCCTCCACCAGCGGCGAGGACGCCTCCGGGGGGAGGGGGGGAGCAGGAGGAGGAGGAGGAGGGTGGGGGGTGGGCTGGGCGCTGGAGCATGGTGGAGGAGAGACGAGGAGGAGGAGGAGGAGGAGGTGCAGGTGGAGGAGCATAGGGAGGAGGCACAGGGGAGACAGCTCCATGTGGCTGCTGGGAGCGAACGTCCTTCGTCCTGAAGGAGAGAGGAGGGGAACGTTTAGGGGCATTCAGTGGATACAGTCACAGGTCAGCCTAGGTCACACCCTAAACAGCCTAGGTCACATCCTAAACAGTCTAGGTCACATCCTAAACAGTCTAGGTCACACCCTAAACAGCCTAGGTCACATCCTAAACAGTCTAGGTCACACCCTAAACACCCTAGGTCACATCCTAAACAGTCTAGGTCACATCCTAAACAGCCTAGGTCACATCCTAAACAGTCTAGGTCACACCCTAAACAGCCTAGGTCACATCCTAAACAGTCTAGGTCACATCCTAAACAGCCTAGGTCACACCCTAAACAGCCTAGGTCACACCCTAAACAGCCTAGGTCACACCCTAAACAGCCTAGGTCACATCCTAGGTCATGCCCTAAACAGCCTAGGTCACACCCTAAACAGCCTAGGTCACATCCTAGGTCATGCCCTAAACAGCCTAGGTCACACCCTAAACAGCCTAGGTCACACCCTAAACAGCCTAGGTCACACCCTAAACACCCTAGGTCACGCCCTAAACAGCCTAGGTCACACCCTAAACAGCCTAGGTCACGCCCTAAACAGCCTAGGTCACATCCTAAACACCCTAGGTCACGCCCTAAACAGCCTAGGTCACACCCTAAACAGCCTAGGTCACGCCCTAAACAGCCTAGGTCACGCCCTAAACAGCCTAGGTCACGCCCTAAACAGCCTAGGTCACGCCCTAAACAGTCTAGGTCACACCCTAAACAGCCTAGGTCACACCCTAAACAGCCTAGGTCACATCCTAAACAGTCTAGGTCACACCCTAAACAGCCTAGGTCACACCCTAAACAGCCTAGGTCACGCCCTAAACAGCCTAGGTCACACCCTAAACAGCCTAGGTCACACCCTAAACAGCCTAGGTCACACCCTAAACAGCCTAGGTCACATCCTAAACAGTCTAGGTCACACCCTAAACAGCCTAGGTCACACCCTAAACAGCCTAAACAGCCTAGGTCACACCCTAAACAGCCTAGGTCACACCCTAAACAGCCTAGGTCACGCCCTAAACAGCCTAGGTCACACCCTAAACAGCCTAGGTCACACCCTAAACAGCCTAGGTCACACCCTAATCCCTTTCCCAGAGTGCAGTTCTACAGCTAAACATTTACAGAATAACAGAATATAGATATACAGACTATAGATATACAGAATATAGATATACAGACTATAGATATACAGACTATAGATATACAGAATATAGATATACAGACTATAGATATACAGACTATAGATATACAGACAGTCAGCATTGTTTTCCTCTCTACATTTTGATTTTATTCTCCAGTTGTCTTCATGTCTTTCAGACGTAATGTTTGTGTGTGAAGCACATTTAGCCGTGTGTACGGGAAGCGCTATATAAAAGTGGACTTAGTGTACAAGTGTTTCATATTTTAGTTTTCAGCACAAACTCGGCTACAATAACATGACAGCAGTATGCATGACAGGTTTGTATTTGTTTCTAAAATCAAGACATTGTAAACGGTAATTTTGAACGTGAATGTGCAGAAATATGACAAAGGTTCAGCCAATTGTTCAAATTCAAAGTTCTTTATTGTCATGAGCACAATAATTACAGTGAAGCAATCATTGGCATTGACAGACTCCCGCCAACAATATGGAAAGGAGAAATATGCAAGTGGGTTAGGGTCCACTCTGGGGTGACTGAGTGATGTTAAGTTTTAATGTTTTATCGACTTCACGTCATTTTTTTAAAAACATATTAAGAATTTGAGGAACCTGATGAAATCGGTTTAGATAGCCTATACTACGCGTTTAATGCCTACTGCATAAAGTGGTACAGAATCAACATGGTGGGAAATGTATTTATTAATTCAAATACATCAGCGCAGTACAACATCAAATGCAGTCTTTTTTTTTTAAAGCACATCTTCAAAACTCATTTGGCATTCCTGCAAGGCAAATAACCGATGACTGAATGACTGAAACACGATTTGAGTGTTCAAACGAGTGTACGAGTAAAAGATGACAAAGACGCCCAAATCTAATCTCGTATTTACGCCGTTCACTGGCCACAGATAGTTTGATATAAACTTGATATAAACTATGTCTAGCAGCAGCAGCAGCTTCTAGAAAGTCATAATACAGCACATCGACTACAGCAACACCAGGACAGCCATCCAGATTCAGCCATCACAAGGAAGGGAAGGTAATATTAATGGTGTGTGTGTGAGATCCCATTGTACCGTTACACATGGCTGAAACAGTCTGCTGAATCTTGAACAAAAGCACTTCCTGTCCGCCGCTTCCCAGGTACACACATGCACTACGAGGTTACTGTGTGTGTGTGTGTGTGTGTGTTTAAGGTAATCTTACGCACTTCACTATTTGTCCAATGCCTCATTAGAGGAACTGTGAATGCGTTTCACTTTGTGTCCGTCTGCAGCGCAGGCCTGCAGGCGCCATGCACGCCCTGCATGCCCTGCAGGCCCTGCGGCGCATTAGGTTTGGCTTTACGATGACACGCTTCAGATGTCTTTGTGCATCCAGAAAATGGGCGTTCCCCTGGCGTCCCGGTAAGGAGTGTCACTCATGGTCATGTGACCGCCCCGTTCTACTGATGGGGGGAGAGAGAGAGGAGGAGGAAGAGGAGGAGGAGGAGGAGGAGGGACGGAGTGAAGAGGGGATGAAGGAGGTGCGAAGGGGGGAGGTGGTGGGGGGGAGGGGGAGGTGGTGGGGGAGGGATGGAGGTAAGCGGCGGTGGTGGAGGTGGTACAGGAGGAGGTGGTGGGGGAGGGAGACGAGACAGTGGCGAGGTGGTGGTGGTGGTGGGGGCGGAGCTACAGGAGGCCGCGTTCCCGGGGAGACCTGCGAAGGCGAGGGCTGCAGACACCGCAGCAGCAGCATCTCCAGGCGAGCGACGGAGGCGCCGGCGCCGGCGCTCTGCACGGGCGCCGCCAGCGCGTAGCCCAGGTGGCCGTAGAAGCGCTGCTTGTCGTGGGTGGTGAGGCACAGGCGGCCGAACCCGCGGCGCCGGGCGTAGCGCTCCGTCCGCTCCATCAGCTTGCGTCCGTAGCCCTTGCCCCGCTCCGCCGCCGAAACCACCACCGACTCCACGAAGAGGCTGGCGCCGTGACCCACGACCCGGGAGAGGCGGGCGTGGCCCAGCAGCCGCTCCGCCCCCGGGGAGCCGGCGAGCAGCACCAGGCTCAGGGGGAACTCCTGGCAGGACTTCTGCAGGGAGTGGACCCGCGCCGCCCGGCTCCGCCGCCACTCCCCGTTGACCAGGTCGGCGCAGGCCAGCAGCAGGTCCGGCCGCTGGTGAATGGGGACCACGCACACCTCCTCCTCCTCCTCCTCCTCCTCCTCCCGGTCTCGTTCATGACCCGCGTGTCCCGCGTCCCCGGGAGCTTTGAGGTTTCCGTGGGAACCGCCAGGGGGCTCGGCTTCGCCGGCCGGCGCCGGCCGGAGGTTCCCGCTGAAGTCGGCGCCGGTCGCTAGAGGGAGCGCCGGTGTGCGATTTTTGTCAGTTTCGTTCGGAGCGTCCGGTGTTTCTGGCGGGTCACACCTGTTGTGATGAGGGGAGGGGTTTAAATCATCTGTCATTCATCTTCCTCTGTGTTCAATAGCTGCTGAGTTCATTGTCTTTGCTGAGCCGCATGCAGAGGGCTCCTCACACAGCCTCACATCCAGATGAACTCGCTCAGCTTGTATTTCATAACACATGCGCATATTAGTGCTGTGTGTAACGTTACAGTTTTAGCATGTGTGTGTAATCCATGTGTTGCTCATGCTTCAGCCATTGAGAAGAGTCACATCTTTTGAATATGTTTCTTGCAAGGCCAGGCCTCTCTGACCTTTTTAGATCAGAGAGGAGTCTGCAGTCCATTTTAATGTGATGGTTGTTGGCTCCCGCCAACCGTCATAAATGCATATGAATCTGTTTGGCTCAAACAGATATACCGCTGCATTCGCATGCAAGGATGAAGCAAACGCATGAACATGAAGTCCTCTCGTCTTTGTGAAAAGAGAAGTAGGTCTTGACCCAACGCACAGACCACAGAGCGGCATCCGCCTGTTACTGTTAACCAGAGGAGTGACGTCCCACCAGACCCTCACATGGTGCAGCAGGGATCCTGGTGAACAGGCGGCACCGTGTCAACCATGCTCAGCATGCAGCACGCAGCATTTTGACAACAGTTGCTGCAGAAACGCACGCGCACACACACACACACACACACACTTCAGATCCAAGATAAGCATTTTATTTTGACACAGTGATGATACATCATCACAATGAGGAGTGCGGCCGTGTACTTAAGTAATCAACTACTCGCGTGTCAAAATCGATCAGATAATTATTCTAATCGGAAATCGTTTTTATTTCTCCATGGAGGGATGCTAATCCTTTTATAACAGTCACTTTATAACCGACCCTCGTTAACCGGTCATTAACCGTTCACCGATAACAATAAAGGTGCTATAAAATAAAGGACGCATGTCTGTCTAAAACAATACTAATGTTATTTATAATTGTAAAGGAGAAGTGAGTGATAAACATCTCAGCAGGAAAAGCACTAACCGCCGCGCTGATTAAAGATAACGGCACTCTTAAAGGCAAAGTAACATTATGACGGTGTACTAAACTACAAACACTACGTTATAATGTTTAATACAAAACTAATAAGGATACTAGGATGACGACATTAGGATGATTATTACAAAACGAACAGCACGTGAGGACTTATTGTATTGTTAGCTTTTATTTTTGTATTATTATTTCTTTTCACCATTTAACTAATAGTGTTAATCGGTCAAAAATGAAATTGTCGGTTAAACGGTTAATTGTTAACCCATTCCTATTAGCAAATCATAAATTAAATATTAAATAAAGTATTATACTGTAACTACATCATTGTTGCATTAAAGCTGCTCTAGGTAACCGGTGTTACAGTCAAATGTGCCAAAATGGTCCCCAATACTGCCAACTATGTCTCACTGTCCCCATAGGACCAATAGGACCTGAGGCTGGGACCAATCAGGCAGCTCTGAGGCTGGGACCAATCTGGCAGCTCTGAGGCTGGGACCAAGCAGGCCAGCTCTGAGGCTGGGACCAAGCAGGCGAGGTCTGTGGCTGGGACCAAGCAGGCGAGGTCTGAGGCTGGGACCAATCAGGCCAGGTCTGAGGCTGGGACCAATCAGGCAGCTCTGAGGCTGGGACCAAGCAGGCCAGGTCTGAGGCTGGGACCAAGCAGGCCAGGTCTGAGGCTGGGACCAAGCAGGCCAGGTCTGAGGCTGGGACCAATCAGGCAGCTCTGAGGCTGGGACCAATCAGGCAGCTCTGAGGCTGGGACCAATCAGGCGAGGACTGAGGCTGGGACCAATCAGGCCAGGTCTGAGGCTGGGACCAATCTGGCAGCTCTGAGGCTGTGACCAATCAGGCGAGGACTGAGGCTGGGACCAATCAGGCCAGGTCTGAGGCTGGGACCAATCAGGCGAGGACTGAGGCTGGGACCAAGCAGGCGAGGACTGAGGCTGGGACCAATCAGGCAGCTCTGAGGCTGGGACCAATCAGGCAGCTCTGAGGCTGTGACCAATCAGGCAGCTCTGAGGCTGGGACCAATCAGGCGAGGACTGAGGCTGGGACCAAGCAGGCAGCTCTGAGGCTGGGACCAATCAGGCAGCTCTGAGGCTGGGACCAATCAGGCCAGGTCTGAGGCTGGGACCAATCTGGCAGCTCTGAGGCTGTGACCAATCAGGCAGCTCTGAGGCTGTGACCAATCAGGCAGCTCTGAGGCTGGGACCAATCAGGCAGCTCTGAGGCTGGGACCAATCAGGCAGCTCTGAGGCTGGGACCAATCAGGCAGCTCTGAGGCTGGGACCAATCAGGCAGCTCTGAGGCCAGCCTGTTTGGTTAGGTGGTGTACTTGCACCGGGGGTCAAGGGGGTCAAGGAGGTCGTTTGTTGTAAGAATTTGAATCCATTGAAGCAGCTGTAATCACCATGGTAACGTTCAATACTCGCACGCAAAAAAGCTTTTGATGCTCAAATGAAGACAATGGAGGAACCGAGCAAAAAGAAAATAATAAAAGAAAAGCATCAGCTGATGGGTCCCACAATACGACATGCACCTAATGTCAGGGAACCACGAACATGAGATAGTCTGCATAGAGATACTATACACTAGAGATACTATACACTAGAGATAATATACACTAGAGATACTATACACTAGAGATAATATACACTAGAGATAATATACACTAGAGATACTATACACTAGAGATACTATACACTAGAGATACTATACACTAGAGATACTATACACTAGAGATAATATACACTAGAGATAATATACTGTAGAGATAATATACTGTAGACATAATATACACTAGAGATAATATACACTAGAGATAATATAATATATATATAATATAATATATATATAATATAATATTATATATATATATATATATATATATATATATATATATATATATCCATCTCCTTCCTCCCAGGGTTAGGGTTAGGCGCCAACAACGGATAGGAGGGAGAAAGGGAATTCATGACCCCCTGGCCAAGCAGATAGAGAAGCAATAAGACCCAGACCAGCTGCCCCGGGTCCCACCACTGTACCTGCAGACCCAGCTGCCCCTGTCCCACCACTGTACCTGGAGACCCAGCTGCCCCGGGTCCCACCACTGTACCTGCAGACCCAGCTGCCCCTGTCCCACCACTGTACCTGGAGACCCAGCTGCCCCGGGTCCCACCACTGTACCTGGAGACCCAGCTGCCCCGGGTCCCACCACTGTACCTGGAGACCCAGCTGCCCCGGGTCCCACCACTGTACCTGGAGACCCAGCTGCCCCGCCGGGTCCCACCACTGTACCTGGAGACCCAGCTGCCCCGCCGGGTCCCACCACTGTACCCTGCAGACCCAAGTTTACTTGGAGAAGAACCGATTGTACGAGCGTTCACACATTGTTGTGATGGACGCAGGCAAACATGGGTCAGAACATAAAGACTTTCCATTACAATATCGATACGATATATTATATAATATATATAATAATATAATATATATACGATATATTATATAATATATATAATAATATATACGATATATTATATAATATATAAAGTATATTATATAAGATATATTATATAATATATAAAGTATATTATATAATATATAATATATATACGATATATTATATAATATATATAGTAATATAATATATACGATATATTATATTATATATAATAATATATAAAGTATATAATATAATATATAATAATATAATATATATACGATATATTATATAATATATCGATCGCGCAGACCCACTTTTAGTCATCATTTAGGTAATATACGGTAAGTCATTATTTAAGTAATATAAGTCATTATTTAGGTAATATAAGTCATTATTTAGGCAATATAAGTCATTATTTAGGTAGCAAACACATATTATGGACACCTTCGACATCATTCAAAGGAGCCACGTTAATCTAGATTAACCTAGATTAATTTCAAGATTAGTCTAGATTAATCTAGATTAAATATTTTAATCTATGCCCATCTCTAATAATAATATATATATTATAATATATATACGATATATTGCCCAGCCCTAATTTGCGATACTGCTCAAAGATGACAACACAATAATGTTTAATTATTGCCCAGCCCTTCATCCAATTCTATAATTAAAACATGAAGGAGATGCGGACACCAGCTCAGGTGAAGACACCAGCTCAGGTGAGGACACCAGCTCAGGTGAGGACACCAGCTCAGGTGAGGACACCAGCTCAGGTGAGGACACCAGCTCAGGTGAAGACACCAGCTCAGCTGAGGACACCAGCTCAGGTGAGGACACCAGCTCAGGTGAAGACACCAGCTCAGGTGAGGACACCAGCTCAGGTGAGGACACCATCTCAGGTGAGGCGAGGGCGCCAGAAGGAGAACCTCAACAGGTGAGGCTGACTCACCGGTGGAGCAGGAGAGGGACGCCAGGCGACGCTTCGAGACGGACGAGACGAGACGAGACGCTGTGCTCTGGAGCTATGAGCCTTTCTGCTACGACACGCTGAGCCACCCTCACCCCCTCCCCCCTCCCCCCCCCCCCCTCACCCTCACCAGGATGACACAAGGAGGATGCTGGCCATACACAACAGGAAGCTGTGAGGAAAGTGATAATCTAGCGGTAGATAAGAGAGCTGCCACTCTTGCGCTGGACCAGTTGACAGTTCCTGGTAAGAGTTATGCAACTTGCACACGGATGTTGTGGACATGGTGTCAAAAAAACATTAAAATGTCTATTGTATGTTTTTTTCTACATCGTTTCTATCACAATGTCAAAAAACCAGCGGTTGCACTTTGTTACAGCGATAACTACGTCATAATTAAACTGTTACGTTAATTTTGCACCAAAGTTCTTCATAAAATTTGAAAATACTCTTCAAACTTTTCATTTGTCAAATATTAAATTCACACCGGAATATACAAACATAGGCTTCACCATGCGGTTATTTTATATATAGACTATTTATTGAATTACCAGAACACATTCTATATGGTGATATACTGTATATCATTAAAGATATGAAATTACCTGTATTGTTAGACTATGCCCCCTCCACCTCCACCTCCCCCTCCCCCTCCACCTCCCCCTCCACCTCCCAGCGTATCTCCTCTCCATCTCCCTCTTCCTAATGGAGATCCTCTTGGTAACACTTTACAATAAGGTACGCAAAAGGTGGGTAGTTACTGAGTAACGAATGAGTAACGAATTATGAACGACCAGGGGCCCTAACTGGGGCCTAACTGGGGCCCTAACTGGGGCCTAACTGGGCCCTAACTGGGGCCTAACTGGGGCCCTAACTGGGGCCCTAACTGGTCCCTAACTGGGGCCCTAACTGGGGCCCTAACTGGTCCCTAACTGGGGCCCTAACTGGGGCCCTAACTGGTCCCTAACTGGGGCCCTAACTGGGGCCCTAACTGGTCCCTAACTGGGGCCCTAACTGGGGCCTAACTGGAACCCTAATGCCGCGTTTCCACCGGCACGGTACG
>JAOPHQ010000765.1:10000-28705 GCA_030340625.1 Merluccius polli
CAAGGGGGGGGAACAGCCTGGAAGTCTGCTGACGACGGCGGGAAAAAGACTAATGTAGACATGAACTGAAGTAGATGCGTTTTCAAATCTCCCAGTCTCGACGCGCGAGAGTTTCTATTAGTTTGTGACACATTTGTTTCAATCTTTTAATCGACGTTTTGACTCCCGTCTCCGGTGTACAACAACAACGACGACGACCGGCTTGCGGCATGAAATACTTTTTTTTTTTTTGTCGCAGTGTTTGTTTGTAGACCTCGACGCAGCATGAATGTGCTCTATTCGGTGGGGGCAGGGTAGTCTAGTGGGTAGGGTACCGGGTTCGAACCCCCCCCCCCCCCCCCCCCCCCCGGGTTCTAACCCCCCCCCCGCCCGGTCTACCTGTGGGCACGACGCCCCGCTCATTAATGACATCCATCGAAAACATTTCCAAGTCGCTTCGGACGAAAGTGGATGCGTGCCGCGTTTGCTGGCCTTCTGAATCCCTAACTGGCTTTAAGAAGCCCCCCAAGCGATGGTCCTGCGGCGGCAGTGGCGGCGGAAACGCGAGACGGGAGAGTGTATTTTCCGTTATTTTTCTCTCCCTCCGTAATAAGTATTCGACGCCGCGTGGCGCGTTTCGGGTCCCTGACAACGCCCCCGCGGATGAAGGTTGAAGGCGTGCTTGATCTTTCATTGTTCATATTAAATAAGTCAGGCTTCCAACACCGCTCCCCCCCCCCCCCCCCCACCACCATCCCCCCAACTCAAAAAAAACAAACCCTACGCGGGTATCCGCACCACACTGGGGCTCATTGGATGTGAATACGGGCCCATGTGTAGCTTTCCTTTCAGCTCAAGCCAAATGAGTTTGAGTCCTTTTGAACAGGCAGCTACACCGGGCGACTATGACAGCCGGGAGGACCCTTGATCACCGGGTAATTATCTAAGTGGACGCGAAAATGATCTCTCTGCATATTATTCAAAAATAAGTGTTGTGTCATGCACATACGCGTGCACACACACACACACATGCACACACACACACATGCACGCACACACACATGCATGCACACACACACACACACACGAGGGCTGTTGTGCAACATGTCTTTAATAATGCCGGAGCCGCTGAAGGTTTATGAAAGAGTTTTACATCCCGGCACTACAATAGATCATCATTACACTTCAATTCAAAACGCTTGCATCATCTTCAAGGAAACTATACGCGCTTGATGATGATGTCCTGGTATTCTCGCCAGGCTAGACTTTTTAAGACTATAGTCTTAAAAAAACCAGAGCGTAGTATCAATATTTCAGGCTGGAAATTATAAAAAAAAAAAAAAAATTGGCCATTTTGGATCTGTGTTCCTGCACACTGAAGGCAAAATGGGAATGAGGATGGGATGGAGAATGAGCGGTCCGGCGGTAGTGACCAATCTGTGTGTGTGTGTGTGTGTGGGGGGGGGGGGGGGGGGTGGACTCCTACCAGGCACCAATGCCACAGACACAGATGTTGTTGTTGCATCATTTCACGTGGGGGTTAATTTCTCAGTCAGAAGGTCGCAGAAGACCAACAAGGGGGCGGTGACGATGGCGTTACGGTGATTCATAATCGAATGTATTATCACTGGGGGGGGGGGAACGGTGTTATTTTCAGAGCACCCGGGATCGGATGACACAGACACAATCCGCGTATTTAAATTGGACACTAAACATCGCGTGATGTTCAACACCATGAGTAGCGGTAGTACCGTAAGCATGAAGCAGTAATCGACTATTTCTATTGGCCGAGCCACGAATGCAAAAGTTAACACGAGTGTAGTGTAGGGACGCAAAGTGGAGTACATAAATACGAAGCTCGGAAGTGAAACGGTTTGGGAGCTAAAAAAAAACCGTTGAGGAACTAGAGTCGTCACAAATAGGTACCGGAAAAAGTGGGAGGTACGAAGTGGAGCGCTGCCACCGCCGCGCATCCTGCCAGAACCGGTACCGTAGCTGGCACACGACCCGATGTATGTATTTTCATGCGTCACATATGCAGAAATGTCCCCAGCTGCGCAGTAGCCCCCCCCCCCCCCCCCCCTGCGCAATACATCCGTATCTCCTGTAGTCAAACGTTAGGGCACAAGAAGAGAAAACACAAATATTATATGTGTGCATAAAATAACACATTGAAACCATATCAGTTTAGTGACTCATCTGTTTTATCTGGCTCAGTGTGTGTGTGTGGGTGGGTATGGATGTGAGGTGTGTGTGGGTATGGAGTTGTGTGTGTGTGTGGGTGTGTGTGTGTGTGTGTGTGTGTTTTAGTTTGTGTGTGTGTGTGTGTGTGGGTATGGATGTGGAGTGTGTGTGTGTGTTTTAGTTTGTGTGTGTGTGTGTGTGGGTATGGATGTGAGTGTGGGTGTGTGTGTTTTAGTTTGTGTGTGTGGGTGTGTGTGTGTGTGGGTATGGATGTGGGTGTGAGTGTGTGTGTGTTTTAGTTTGTGTGTGTGTGTATGTGGGTATGGATGTGAGTGTGAGGTGTGTGTTTTAGTTTGTGTGTGTGTGTGTGTGTGGGTATGGATGTGGGTGTGTGTTTTCCTTGTGTGTGTGTGTGTGTTGAGTGTGTGTGTGTGTGGGTATGGATGTGAGTGTGTGTGTGTTTTAATTTGTGTGTGTGTGTGGGGGGGGTATGGATGTGGGTGTGTGTGTGTGTTTTAGTTTGTGTGTGATGTGTGTGTGGGTATGGACGTGAGTGTGTGTGTGTTTTAGTTTGTGTGTATGTGTGTGTGGGTATGGATGTGAGTGTGTGTGTGTGTGTTTGTGTGTGTGTGTGTGTGGGTATGGATGTGAGTGTGTGTGTGTGTTTTAGTTTGTGTGTGTGTGTGTGTGGGTATGGATGTGTGTGTGTGTGTGTTTTAGTTTGTGTGTGTGTGTGTGTGTGTGTGTGTGGTAGGTGGGTATTCACTGCACAATTACAAGTCTACCAGAAATACTTAACGAAGTTATTTCTCGTACGAAATGATACGAGGATCCGCCGCGTCCAACATGTCGTCCCCCGAGACGGCGACCCCTCGCTGAGTGTGTGTGTTAAGTTATGTTAAGCGGTGGACCTCACCACACCTAATTTTAAGCGAACACATCAGAGCATACCGGTGTATTATTATTATTCTGGAGAATATGAGCCTCCCTCTCCGCTCTCCGTCCGCTGCCAGCGATGTGCTAGAAGAAATACAAATAGATTGTTTTGCGAAACCGACGCGGCAATCTGTTGTTTGCTGCATCACTTACACACTCGGACTTACTCTTCAATTTCTACGCTTAAAACAAATGGATATCTTATCTTGTTAAGTCTTTTTCTTTTTGGGGGGGGGTGGGGGGTGGGGGGGGGGTTGGGTAGTAATCTTGCAATCTTGCATCTGCCACTTCCGTGCTGACTAACAGCCATTTAGAGAGAGTTTGTTGTCGTTTTCTCTGGGTGGGAATGTCCTTGCATTAGCTGTCAGTTTATCGGATATATATTCTATTATATACAAATGTATAGATTTTATAGATGTGCACAAAATAACTAATAGAAATGCTCGATGACAACTTACATTTTCTGTGGGCTTTTACTCTCCGATCCCTCCGGTCGTAAGGGAAGTATCGATTTCAAAGATGTGTTGAGAGCTAAAGCTAAATCTGAATCAATCGATTGATTGGTCAATCAATCAAAATCCTTGGGATCAGATTTCCTGCACACGTACGTGCATGTTTGTGTGTTTGTGTGTTTGTGTGTGTGTGTGTGTGTGTGTGTGTTTGTGTGATAAGTGGACAGTTCCGACATGTGTGTTGCTCACTGCGTGTAGAAAAGAAGGATGAAAGATGGAGGGAGAGAGGGAGAGAGAGAGAGAGAGGGAGAGAGAGAGAGAGAAATGGGGAGAGAGAGAGAGAGAGATGGGGAGAGAGAGAGAGAGAGAGAGAGATGCAGGGGAAGCACAGAAAACAACACTATCAAAGGAGGGCTTCAAACACTATCAGCCACGTCTCCTGGGTAATTTACCATCCTGCATTCTCTCGACTTCAAAGGGCTGCTGTGCGTTGAAATACTGCAAGTGGGAGAGAGAGAGGCGGAGAGAGAGAGAGCGAGAGAGAGAGAGAGAGTGAGGGGAGAAGGAGTGAGGAGGGACGAGGGGAAGAGAGAGAGAGAGAGAGAGAGAGAGAGAGGGGGCGGGCGGCAGGGGGGGTGGGGGGGGGTGGGGGGTATAGAATCAGATTCTCTAATAAGTGCTGACACTGGGCCTGTTTGATATTAGATTCAGGGAACAGTTTGATTTGTTGTCGCCTTTGAAACTCTTTTGACGTCCTTCAGAGAAGCAGGCTGGACCCCCACCGCCGCCGCCACCACCCCCCCACCCCCCCCCCACCCCCCCCCACCACCACCACCACGACCCTCACCCCCACCACCATGACCCACACCCCCACCACCACCACACCCCTAGACCAGGAGAGGAGGGGAGAGGGGAGAGGGCAGGCCAGGCTGGAATGGACCACCATCAGCACCACCGGGAGGAGGACAGCAGGATGGGAGAAGGAGAGGGGGGAGGGGGAGGAGGAGAGATGGAGAGATGGAGAGGGGGAGGAGATGAGGAGAGGATAGAGGGGAGGAGAGGGGAGGGGGAGGAGGAGAGATGGAGAGATGGAGAGGGGGAGGAGATGAGGAGAGGATAGAGGGGAGGAGAGGGGGGGGAGGAGGAGAGATGGAGAGATGGAGAGATGGAGGAGATAAGGAGAGGGGGGGGGGGGGGGGGGCAGGTGGAGGAGGCTCCACTTTTACACAGGCCAGGAGGAATATTAACACAGTGGGTCCAACGCTAAGGATGACCACTAAATAGAAAAGCTGATGCGTCTATAACCCCCTAATCTCACATTCTGGCCACATGTGAGAATAAACTTTATTCACTTTATAATGTGCGCTGTATCTCCAATGAGTAATTACCCTTCAGGAATGGATGAATCCAAATGAGTATTAAGAACCAGATTTGGCTCTGAAATCGTAATTATGTATTGCAACATGATTACTACTAGCGGCATGTTATCATTACGGCAAATGGAAAATTAAACCTTTGATTTTACAAAGTCAGCCACCGTCGGAGAGAGTAATCCTGCGCCGCATTGATGTTTGACACCTGTGGTGCTGGAGATGACGTGCGCTTTCAGAAGATACGTTTCCGCGAACAATAATGTTTTCTGAAGGTTGCGCCCCACATATCAACAAAAGTAGCAATAATGGATTTTTGTTAGTGTTGTTTTACGTATTCGTCGAGTGAGTGTACAGTCGGAGGGCTGGGCTATTAGTATGGGCGCGCGTCGGCTCCGAGTCTCTTCACAGAGTTTGGCGGAAAGGGGCTCCAGCAGGGAATGATAAAAGTATTTTTATCATCTTATCATACCATACGTTGCCCACCAGGGAGGTGAATGTTAAACATGTATGCAGATGTATGCTGATGAGCATCGGTTCAGATGTAGCTATGATATGCACATAGAATAGGCTACAAAGGCAGTGAGGTGTTAGTATGTACACTAAAAAAACCACTGAAACTACTTGTACACAATATAAATTACTTCTTCCCCGACCTTTGGATGTGCCGCCACCACAAAGGCAATTAGCACTTACAAAGTCTAGTTAAAAGTTGTTATTTTTCTGAGTAAAACATGTGATTTGAATCTTTAGAAGAATCCATATATATTGATACATGGGATCTAATCATGACATCTTTTGATACGCTGACATATCTAATCTTCAACTCGATGGATAGATTCGGATTGAACCGTTAGATTTATAATTGACAACGTTGAAACTGTGCCCAGTTGTGCGGCGGCTGTCGCCCAGTTCCTAAACGGGACTTAATCAGTACTAACCTATTTGTGTCACTGCCAGACGATCATTCCCACAAGCCCACCCACCATCACCCCGCCATGACCAAATATTTTGCCCTGCTCTGCTCCTTGCTCCTCGCACGCACAAGTACTCTTCTCCTCCCATCCGCCTCTCCCCCCTGTCTGCTCATTAGCGCTGGATGCGAGGAACAAAGGACCATCTGGGCATGGCTACCCGCCAGCTCAGGTGGGTCTTATCCACATGGAGATCCAGCCAGAGCGGCTCCTCAAACATCTGCCTGCCAGCATCAAAGCGAAGTCTGTTTGTAAGTTGTTGTTTTTTTTTTGTTGCATTCGAACCAATCCCTCGCTCACTGTCTCGCTGACTCCCTCCCTCTCTCTCTCTCTCTCTCTCTCTGTCTCTCTGTCTCTCTCTCTCTCACCGAAACGTCCATGCATCAGATAGTAAGCAAGCTAAACGCACCCCCCCCCCCCCCTCCCCCTGTCTGTTTCTCTCCGCCTCTACTTGTCACTTCCTCTCTCTTCCCTCCATCCTTGGGGTGTCTCTCACTCACACACACACACACACACACACACACACACACACACACACACACACACACACACACACACACACACACACACATCTTACCCAGAATGCTTTGTTGTATCTTTGGGAACATATATATTTTTTACAATTGTTATTCCGTCTGATTATTATTATTATTTTACAGTTGCTTCATACTTTTTTTTTTGTTCTTTTGAGAAAGGAGAATAGTTTTAGAGAGAGCGGTGTTTTACTTTTTTGTTCGTCCCGGAGGAAAAGCTGTCACTGTTATTGTCATTATTCTATAAATATAAATGCAATGACAATTATATAAATAAATATAACAAGATGTCCGTGTCCGCAGAGATCGATAAACATGCTTGAGCCGCCCGCTTCTGAGCCGCGAGAGGGTTGGTCAGATGCACCGCCGGTAATCAGATCTAGATGCGCCCCTTGCCCTATAGAGGAGAAAAGCTTACATCACTGCAGGCAAGAATTGATTGAGTCTCTATGCCATTCATCCATACTGGGTGTGTGTGGCTGGTTGCATTTGCTTCATAGGTAACCTTGTAGTTGTATAGATAGCAGTATAGTGTACTGTATAGATAGGTAATGTAGTTACGTAGATAGTAGTACTGATCCGTAGTTAACATGTAGTACTACTACTACTACTACTACTACTACTACTACTATTACTATACTACTGTTGCTACTCCAAAACTACTACTACTGCTATATTCCTACTACTACGGCTACTAATACTAGTATTCATCCATAGGCGTAGATTACGGGGGGGACGGGGGGGGACATGTCCCCACCACTATTTATAATTTGAATTTTGTCCCCACCACTTTTAAAAATGTGCAAACCAATTGCGACCATTGCGATAGGCGCGATGACATCCTCACAGCATGCACACCGGCTGTGTGTGGACTCGGGTCTGCGGCTGAGTTCGCGGCCGGGTCCGCAGTTGGCGGGTTCGGTGCTGGGTCCGCGGCTGGCGGGTCCGCGGCTGGCGGGTCCGGTGCCGGGTCCGCGGCCCAGCCCCCCCCCGTTGACAATCGCGCCCCCCCCCCCCCCCCCCCCCCCCCAGCCCTGGTCCCCACCACTTCTAAAACCAAACTGACGCCCTTGTATTCATTTATAGGTAACTGTCATGCCCCTAGAGTGCGTGTTTGTCACTTTGTTTCAGCAGTTCAGTGTGATTTGTTTGTTTTTGTGGGTGTGGCAAATGAGGACCAGTGCATGCTGGGAAACAGGCTAAACACTGCCATGCGGTGATCAGCTACAGACATGTGTGAGCTCTCTCACTCATGATTAGCTTCTGAGGTGTTGCTTTTCTTTCTCCCTCTTTGCTAAGGCAATATCTGTAAGTATTTTTCATCGTGTAACATTAAGATATCACTTATTTTTGAGTTCGAAGAATACTGTGATGGTTAAGACGCTAATTAGTTTCATGCTAGGCTAAGTTAGCTTCATGTTCACTGCTTGTTTCTACTAGCTCGATTGTGTTCATCATATAAGCTACACAGCTATGTTAGCTAAGTGGTGCTATTTGGCTTGATCTTGTCTGTTTAGCCTCTTTAATTATATATATGTCTCATTGTACCGTGTTACAGTTTCACAGATCTCAGTAAACTTCATGGAAACCAATCATCTGTGTCCTGGGGTTTTTTGGGAGTGTTTGAACTGAATTGGACAGTAACCATGTAGTTATGAGGGAGTAGTGTTCGTAACCGTGTAGTTACGAGGGAGTAGTGTTCGTAACCGTGTAGTTATGAGGTAGTAGTGTTCGTAACCATGTAGTTATGAGGGAGTAGTGTTCGTAACCGTGTAGTTATGAGGGAGTAGTGTTCATAACCGTGTAGTTATGAGGTAGTAGTGTTCGTAACCATGTAGTTATGAGGGAGTAGTGTTCGTAACCGTGTAGTTATGAGGGAGTAGTGTTCGTAACCGTGTAGTTCTGAGGTAGTAGTGTTCGTAACCATGTAGTTACGAGGGAGTAGTGTTCGTAACCGTGTAGTTATGAGGGAGTAGTTTTCGTAACCGTGTAGTTATGAGGGAGTAGTGTTCGTAACCGTGTAGTTATGAGGTAGTAGTGTTCGTAACCATGTAGTTATGAGGTAGTAGTGTTCGTAACCATGTAGTTATGAGGTAGTAGTGTTCGTAACCGTGTAGTTATGAGGGAGTAGTGTTCGTAACCGTGTAGTTATGAGGGAGTAGTGTTCGTAACCATGTAGTTATGAGGTAGTAGTGTTCGTAACCATGTAGTTATGAGGTAGTAGTGTTCGTAACCATGTAGTTATGGGGTAGTACAGTGTTCGTAACCATGTAGTTATAGGGTAGTAGTGTCCGTAACCGTGTAGTTATGAGGGAGTAGTGTTCGTAACCATGTAGTTATGAGGGAGTAATGTTCGTAACCGTGTAGTTACGAGAGAGTAGTGTTCGTAACCATGTAGTTATGAGGTAGTAGTGTTCGTAACCGTGTAGTTATGAGGGAGTAGTGTTCGTAACCATGTAGTTATGAGGGAGTAATGTTCGTAACCGTGTAGTTACGAGAGAGTAGTGTTCGTAACCGTGTAGTTACGAGGGAGTAGTGTTCATAACCGTGAAGTTACGAGGGAGTAGTGTTCGTAACCGTGTAGTTATGAGGTAGTAGTGTTCGTAACCGTGTAGTTATGAGGTAGTAGTGTTCGTAACCGTGTAGTTATGGGGTAGTAGTGTTCGTAACCATGTAGTTATGAGGGAGTAGTGTTCGTAACCATGTAGTTATGAGGGAGTAGTGTTCGTAACCGTGCAGTTATGAGGGAGTAGTGTTCGTAACCATGTAGTTATGAGGGAGTAGTGTTCGTAACCATGTAGTTATGAGGGAGTAGTGTTCGTAACCATGTAGTTATGAGGGTGTTCGTAACCATGTAGTTCTGAGGTAGTGGTATTTTATCTGTAGGTAACCATTATAAGATAGTCGTACAGTACTTACATGAAGTTGTGCTCTGAGGGAGTTCAATTCACGGGACCGGGCCCAGTGCACCTCCTGGGGGGATCGGTTTGACGTGAGATCCTGTAAGCCAGGTGCCACTGGTGGACACACAACAACCACTTCCTGCTGACTAGACCGTTTCCTGGCAGGCCTTGCAAGTCTGTCTGCACACACTCAGACCCACTGGGTTTGTGAAGCAGTAGCTCAGGAACAACTCTGTCGCCGCCCTGTGTGTGTGTGTGTGTGTGTGTGTGTGTGTTGTGTGCGGTTATGTGAATTGAATTTTGATTGTGGATCTACTTCTGAGTCCTTGCGTGTGCATGTGTTCACATTTGCATGTGTAATACAAGCGCATGCAATCGACATCGGAGTAATATGCGGGTGGATGTTAACGATGTCGAGTTGCCTCTCGTTTAAAAGTCGTGTGCTTTACCCAAGATGCGATTTTCTGGATGTCTCAGTCTCTTGAACCGTGTGCATTTTGGTGGGTTTTTTTTTTTTTTTCTTTCTGGCTCTCTCACAGAATTGATAAAAATAGATTAGTGCTCCATTTAAGATCAATGGGGATGCTATTTCAGTCATGCCTGTTTGCCAGGATGCTCTCTCTAATCAATGGCAAAGCTATTTTTTTTGTCTTGTCTTATACTTCAAACAGCAAACGAAAGGGAGAAGAAGCTCTTGATGGACAATTGATGGCGGTAATAGCATCCTGTTCCCCTCTAATGTCTTCAGCTTAAAACACAAAGACCGGCATGCTTCCTCGGTTACTGATAGTCACCTTAGCATATCGACTACTACTGCTATTACTATTTGCACTTGAATTCCTACTGCTATATCACTACTACTAGTGCTTCTACGATGACTACTACTGCTACTAGGGCTAGACTTTGTCTCTTTATCGTATCACATGTACACACTCACACTTCACTAACACTTAAGGCCCCAACCGAAATCGGCATATTTGCATATAGGCTGTCCAACAGTACAATATAGTCACTGTGCTGTGTGCTGTTCATTTAATTACGAAAGTCGCGGTGAGATGCAGTCGTTCATATGCAGCGGCGTATGGGGGGGGGGGGGGGTGTGTGTGTGAAAGGTTTGACCGGTTCAGCAGCCTGCACATGCTGCGGCGATTGGTCGCAAATCTGCCATTTTTTTCTGCGCAAACCCAATAAATATTCATTTTGGTTCCTTATGCATGCCCTCTCTTTCTCTCTCTGTCTCTCTCTCTCTGTCTTTCTCTCATACAAACATACATACACATAGTCCCACCGTCCCTCCCCCCCCCCCCCCCTCTCTCTCTCTACATTGACTCAGAGCAGCGGGTCAGCAAGGGAGACAGCCCACTGGACCGTAAAACTATGCTGGGCTCTCTCTGCGCTCGGTAGCCGGTAGCTACCTGTAGCAGAGCTCACCCACCCGCCGCCAGATTCGCTCTGACAGGTGAGATCGCAACCTGCTGCCGGGGCAACAGCGCCCAACGGAGAGCCGCCCCGCCGGCGGCCTATCTAGCATAACGACGGTGGCAGCGGCGAGCTAATAGGCCTTATATCGCGTTATATGAGCGTTATATCGAATTTGGTCGAGGGGGCTGTTGTTGTACTGTACTGTCCGTATCTGGCGGAGGTAGGACTAAATGCAGCCTGATGGCAACGGTTTAAGCTGTTATACTTCTACAGTTACTCCAGCCATGGTCTAAAAGCTGTAGTCAGCAATATGGATGTGTTAGATTCGAGGAAACTATCGCGTCGTTAGTTCTGGATAATCAGTCATTATGCTCCAAAAAAATGCGGGTAATTTTTTCATCAAAGATGCCATATTGAGACCAGTCGTGATTTATTCACGTTTGCGTTTCACAATGAATATCAGTCTGGCCTTGGCCGGACAGCAATTGATTTCCAAACAGTTTTGATTGCTGCGTACACTTTCCTTTGGCGCCGCCATTGCTTTTTTAATTGGCCAGACCGTGTTCCTTGTTCGTCATGGGCTGAACCTCCCTCCCCAAGCGCTAATTGGTCCGAGCATTTTTACATTTTGGGGATTTTTTTTATGCCTTTCAACAGGACTGAGGCCCGGACCGCTCTGCAGAGAGAAACATAATGTGAACTTGCAAGATCGATGGTCTCACGAGGCTAGTAATGAGTGCCTGGGAGAAAGTATATAAAGATGAAATATCAAATCTTAATTTAAGTTTTGAAGCTACGGTTTAATCAAACGATGATAAAAATGTAATATGTCCCATTTCCCTCCGTTCTCTCTCTCTCTCTCTCTCTCTCTCTCCCTCTCGCTATTTAACTCTACATTTCTGCCCAATAGCCCATGTCTTCCATTATCTCTATAACTCACGCTCTCTCTTAAAGGGTAATTAAACCCCCTGCTTCAGCTCAATTTCAAACACTATGAAAATGTACAAAATTGGGTCGGAGGTGGGCGTGTTATCCCCATAGTTACGGCCAACACCAACTTTGTGATACTTTTGTTTCAGCTAGTACACGTCGTTGCGTATGAGCGTTATAGTGAGCGATAATGTATATGAAGTGTGCCACATACTGTGGCGTTATACTGTAAGTGTCGCGAAGCTTAACTCCCTCTCGGCCATCAGCGTTAACCACTGCCCAGACAGAGCTCATCCAAGGCGTTATATCCTCTCGGCATTGGGGAGAAGTACTTCCCAAAAAGCACTTGGACAACGTCACGAAAATTAACAGTTCACAAACTGGTTGGTGGAGATACAACATAGGGATTTTACACCAGTTTTATCCTGAATTAGGCTATTATTTTAGTAACAGTGACACAATGGCAGAGAGACTACTATGGTCAAGATCATAGAAGACACACTGCACACTTCTCACTTAAAAATATTACATACAAAAAATACCAATATTTAGGTCCACATGCCTTAATGAGTGGTTGGGAGAAAGTATAAAGATCAAATATCAAATCTTAATTTCAGTTTCGATTCGGTTTAATCAAACAATGATAAAAATGTAATGTGTCCCTTTCCCCCTCTCTATCTAAGTCCCTAAATGTCTAATGTCCCCCCCCCCCCCCCCCCCCCCTGTCTCCCATTATCTCTATGGAGCTGGGAATGAAGCTAACGCTAAAAATAGACTTGAGTTTCAGGGTCGGGGCTAACATTTGGCTCCCAGCAGGAGCTTGAGATCGACCAACTTTATGTCATCAACAGAGTTTGAAAACCCCATGACCTCTCACTCGGCTTCCCGTTTAATTACTAGTATCATCCTTGTGGGGTGCATTTAAAACATAACTTTCAGCAAGGAAAATAAATACTAGAATATTGGAATAAAACAAAATGTGAATGTATTGTATGATTTAAATACAAAAACAAATAATTTTTTGTATTTATATGTATTCAAATTAAAATACCGCTCGCACTTTTATTTTGCAATTTCATCCGGCTAATACTTTTTTTGTTTACTTATTCTGCTCTGTTCACATTTCACCAAGCCACAGAGAAACCACACCCTTATCCAAGCACGCACACGCACACACACACACGCTCACACACACGCTCACACACACACACGCTCACACACAAACCCAAACTTCCACTTTCCGTCTCCAACCGATCCGTGTTTCACCGCTGCGACTCAGCAAATGTGCTGGACAGGGTTTAATTTTCTGGCCCCCCGCCTTGGCTCGGCCCTCATGAATTTTTCATCACCACCCTCTCGCCACCCGCCCCAACCCCCCAACCCCACCCGTCCCCGGCCCCGGCCCCTGGCCCCGGCCACTTGCACAACGCTATTGATTGCCGGGGATTAAGCCATCAAACTGTTATAAAAGAGGTTAATATTTTAAAGCTGTTATGCGCCATGTCTTTTTTTTCTTTCTTTCTTTTTTTCTTTTACCTTAATGTACACCTCTCCCTATCTCCCCGAAGCTCGGAGGTTTATTTATTTATTTATTTTTAAGTTTTCCGCTAATGCCGGGCCGAGGTTATGAATGTTTGATGTTGTAATGTGTGTGTGTGCGGACCGGCGAGGGACGGCGAATTTATTTATTTATTTATTTTTCCCTTCCTATGCGTCCGTGTTTTCCTCCTACCTCTGGGCTCTGCAGTCCAGTGGACCGCGTCTGTGTCAGTCAACATGAAGCGGGTAAGGCAACACGCAGCAGCAACCTCCACACCCCAGCTTGCCCCCTAGTATTGAAGGGGCTTGGGGGGGCGGAGGGGGGGGGGGGGGGGATTGCTAATGAGACTATATGGAGGTCGTCTGGCCCAATATCGAGGATTCAGCATTCATTGTCGTAACCGCCGCGTGCTCAGAAAAAAAACTGCACTCTCATCCACAGCCCCGCTGTGGTAATTGATGTGCATCTCGTTAGGTATTTTTAGGGGTCTTATCCAGGAGAGACGTCTGCTTACAGTAACGCTATTTATAGAAGAAAGAGGGGGAAAAAAGGCCCAACCTCATCCTCATCCTGATCCTCATTATTATCCAAGGGAAGACAAACAAATAACCCGGCGACGAATAATTATCTAAAACTCACGCTGTGAATATCCGGCGCTATGGTTTGAGATCGGCTCTGATACCGCAATAAGTCAAGGGATGGGCTTGGCTGGGACTGTCTTCTTGGGCTAGTCTGGGCTGAGTACACACACACACACACACACACACACACACAGAAGAGAGACATGTAAGTATAAGTATTTATTTTCAAACAATGTAGCCTATATTATAAAGGGAACAAGGTGAAATTAAGTGTCATATTGCATGATAGCAAAGCTTGCTTCTTGCTTTTTCTCTGTCTCTCTCTCTCTCTGTCTCTCTCTCTCTCTCTCTCTCTCTCTCGCCTCTACAAATGCTAAACCCTAAACCTAACCCATCATCAGCGATTTCCTATAAAACCAACCTAATGAATGAACCCAAACTGCTGCTGGATGAATGTAACTCACTGTGACCACGTGATCATCGCCCCCCCCCCCCCCCCCTTGTCATTTCTAAAGCTAAAGAGTTGAGCGGCGGGAGTGGCGGCGCCCTGCCCTCCATTACTGCTAGTCAATTGGGGCTGTTTGGGTCCTTTACGGTGTAACGTCCTCCGGGGGCAGAGCCAGATAACATGCTTGAGCAGTGCTCCAATCACGGTGATCACCTGTGACAAACCACACGGACGCGCGGTCGATACACCACCCTTACTGGGGGAAAGGGGGATTTGTGCTACTCGGCTGCACGCGTGTTTATGTGTGTGTGTGTGTGTGTGTGTGTGTGTGTGCGCGCACATGTATTTGTGTGCATGCTTGTGAGTGTGCATGCTCGCATGTGTGTGTGTGCACACATGTATTTGTGTGCATGATTGTGAGTGTGCATGCTCGCGTGTTAGTGTGTGTGTGTGTGTGTGTGTGTGAACATGTGAGTATGTGTGTGTGTGTGTGTGTGTGTGTGTGTGATGCCTGCAACACATTGCGTCTGATCGAATGCATGTGTGCAGGTGCGAGATTTGTGAAAAGGCGCCTGCTAACATACAGAGTGTGTGTGACATGCATGTCTATAGGGCACCCCTCACATATTTACCTGTATATAATAATAATAATAATAATAATAATAATAATAATAACAATAATAATAACAATAATAACAACAATAACAATAACAATATTTCATAATCATATTCATAATAATAACTTCAACTGCAAGCAGCCTTGAAAGGTATTTTACAGCCCACACACACCAGCGACCCCAGCAACCTCGACCCCAGCAACCGGTGCGATGACATAAGTGTCCCCAAGCGGTTTGGACTGAATCTGAGTCACGGGTCAAGAACAAAATGGTGTATATATTTTTTATATTTTGAGCATTAGTGCTTCGCTTAGCGTTTTTTTAAATGGACACTGTGACGTCATTTGATCTATAGACAGGAAACTTGATAGCCTTGTTAAGGCGGATGTCCTCTATATGTGCATACCGACGTTGAAGGCCCTGGGACCTTGTGAAGCAGACATGAGCATTAGTGCTTAGCTTAGCCAGCCCTATTTCCTATATATATATATATTGTTTCCCCATTGGGCGGTCAACAGCCCGCGCAAACACTTCCTGGCTGGACCTGATTGGACGAACGCGTTCAGTTGTGGGCTTTCTGCTTTCGGATTTCAAACCGGACCAACATGGCGGCCGCCTCACAAACGATCTCATTTAACAGCTAAATTGTACACTAAAATGTGTTTCTGAAAACATTTTAGTTTTTTACATTTTTTAATAAGCCATGCAGCCGCTGAATCTGGTGAAACGGTTAGTTTAAAGGTTTTTCGGGAGTCTTCAGAGGCGGCGAGTATCGCCGGACGCCCCGGATTGGCATGAAGTAGAAGAGAACTTAACTTCATGCGAATGAGGAGCACGCCAAGGCGACGCCGCATCTCTCGAAACTCAACCCCCACGCTACCAGAATGCATTACAGGGCTGCTCACATCGCCAATGAATGGGAGGCGTGTAAACGATGGATCCTGTGGACACGTACCTCTCGCTTACAAGCGCTCTGTTTATCGACCGCCGTTCGTTCTGAATCAATCGAGCGCTAAGGACGCATTCGCGGTTCAGCCACATGCTGGGCTTTGACCTCGTCTTGTTTCAAATGGACAGTGTGACTTTTTAAGGGGGATGTCCTCTATGTGCATACCAACTGTCAAGGCCTTTGGACATTCTGAAGTGGAGCAGTGATTGACAGAATCCATCCATCATAATGAATTTTAAATCAGACGTGTCTATAGATCATGTGTACCAAATTTTGTGTCGATTTTTGAAGTTTTTCCAAATTTTTCACGGTACAGAAAAAAAACCTCCAGGCTGACCTTATGGGTCCAAGACACAAAAATGTTCAGCATGTAATATAAGCCCTATATACCAAGTTTCAGAAATGTAAGTCGAACGGTGCGGCGGGGCTGAGCATTTGACTTTAACTACCACTGCCCCCTATGGGCGCAGTGGTACCATACCTTTTTGGAGACCTGCTTATGTCGTCGACAAATTCGTAAACGTTTGAGCGATAGGGGCTGAGCTATAGGCGGTCAAACATTTAAAAAAAATGATAATAACTAAACCCTAGAAACACAATAGGTATCCACACTTTCACTGCAAATACCTTTTAAAGGTCTCATTCCGCGAGAAACAGTTTAATACTTGTTTTTGTTGAAATACTATAAGTCTCACCGAGTTGCATGTGCGTGCTGCGCGTGAAAACGTTCTTCTACCCCCATTGCCTGTATTTGGCAATGAAAGAACAGAGAAAAAAACACAGAAAAATCAGCGGATGAGAAAAGCCCCACGGATTGACGTCAGTCCGTGAATTAGTATTCATGGCCTCGCCTCCGCTACCGCCCACCGAAAGTCAGGAAGTAGCAGGACTGTGCAACAGCACAGTCGCGATTCTCGACTCGTCTCGCACTAGTTGAATATGGAGCGGAAAAATCCTCACTGCGCACTGGAGGTAGCGTCACAGTGCTGTTAGCCAACCAGAGGCGAGTTCATTAGCATGTCATGCATATTCATGATGAGAGGCGAAATCGTGTCGTTCGCCCCCCCCACCACCTCCCCCACCAAACTAAAACAGCATGAAACAGGCGCGGCAGAGCATTTTTTTAACCAAAACCGGTACTGAGGGTATTTATTAACACTAGAGACCACCGCAAAATTAATGAAAAAACGATGAGATGAGACCTTTAATGTAATTAATGTCATGTGATTTATCTAGCGCCTTTCAGTGATCTCAAGGTGCTTTACAGTGAGAGATACTGGGATATAACTTATAACGTAAGTTACCATCTGCAGTGTCTGCTGTTTCAGGTATTCCTGTACATCGACATAATAAATAATTAAGATGTACTTGCATCGCATTGAAATGAGAAACTTCACAATGCTGTGCGCAGCACACAGTTGCTCTCTTGACGGCTGAATGCTTTGATTTGACGTTTACTTAGAGCCACAACTGCTGCTTTGTTTCGAGAAGCACAAATACATTTGTTATGTAATGGCCGGATGCTTGCTATTGTAAATGTAATTATAATGAGCTCTTTTTTAATACCCTAAATGCACTGCAGCTAACCTTTTCGGAAAAACAGAATCAGAAAGAGCAGTATCGTCAGGTAAGCTTCTCACATACGAGAGTCTGCATGCGTCTGCAAGCGTCTGCAGCGTATCATTTGATACGGTTGTGTTGAGATCTTCAAATGGACCGGACCTGAACGGCTTACAGGGAAAACCAAACCCTCTCGATGCTCTCAGCCCACTGTCGCAGTGTTTAAAAAGCCTTAAAAAGGGGCGGGGCTAATTTGCTCTCCCGCAAGCCCCTCCCACTCGCTACAATCAGATCGGTCGGGCGTAGCCAGAATGTCTGATTGACGTTACCCGGTAACCCAAAACGGCCAATAGCGGTTAACTCACTTACCAGTTAACTTCAACCCCTAGAGGGCGCTTCGAGTCCAAACGTACATCTTATCCTCGGTTTTTTAAAACGTTTGCGCATTTTACGTCGAGCATCGTACCAGGATCAAATCACAGCACTACTATGTAGTTACAGGGTCGGTTCGAGGGTTTTTTTTTTTTTCTTTAAATAGCCGAGGTTATGCATTTACTTCATTAACTCCGCTGCGCCGGAGTAGCGTCACGCAGGGGGTCGATTCCCCTCTCGCATGCGGTCTCTGTGGGGTCCGCCGGTGTTGTCCAGAGGTGTGAGAGCAGAGCCAGCAGAGTGTGACCCGGTGATGAACTGCCTTCCCCATTTAAGGGTGTCATGTCTGGATAAAAATACTCACGGTGATGGAGGAGGGAGGGGGGGGGGGGGGGGGGGCGTGTGTTCATGTATGTTCTCTATAGACATAGCCGTGTTGTTTAGGTGTGTAGGTGTGGATTGATGGCTGCGACGGCGTTTTTGTAAAAGAGAAAAATGGGAGCGGATTTGTTGAGCGTCGTTCGTCGGGAAGCTAAATGGAGAAAGACGGAAAGAAAAAGAGGAGAAGGAAATAGAGAAAGAAAGAAAGAAAGAAATAAAGAACAAAAGAATGGAAGAAAGACATCAAGAAAGAAAGAAAGAAAGAAAGAAAGAAAGAAAGAAAGACATTAAGAAATAAAGAACAAAAGAATAAAAGAAAGAAAGAAAGAAAGAAAGAAAGAAAGAAAGAACGAAAGAACGAAAGAGCAAAAGAGCGAAAACCGGACCGAAAGCGTGTTTACAAAAGGACAAAACAACGGGGGGGAAAAAAAACACAAAAGAAAAGTAGAAATGATTGAACAGAAAGTCTGCAGGTTCAAAGCCTGCGAAGGAAGAAAGGAAGGAATAAAACACAGCACAAACAGGAAGAAGGAGCATGCCAGCGTATGTGTGTGTGGGGAAGATGGGGGGGGGG
>JAOPHQ010000766.1:0-38223 GCA_030340625.1 Merluccius polli
GTGTCTTGATGCGTCTCATATTGATGCACCTTAACTTGATTTGGATAAAAGCATTATTTATCTGATCGGCTAAATGAATGAATGACTGAATGAGTGAGAGGCTGAGCCCACCTTGGCGCGGGCCTCCCTGGTGGCCTCCGCCTCAGCAGCCATGGCTCTCTGCAGCTGCAGCGGCAGCTTGACGTCCTTGATCTCCACCCGCTCCACCTTAATGCCCCAGTCGTCTGTAGCCTCGTCCAGCGTGGACTAATGGACACATTTACATTTCACATTAACATTTACATTTTACGCTTTTGTCCAAAGCAAACTACAAGTACATTTTTCAGCAAAAGGTAAAACACAGCATATTACTGTCGGTGCAGCAAGGATGTCAATAGAACAAGTTTGTAAGTGCACCATAATTGCTGGGTTTAGCTCTCCTTTCTGGTATATTGTATGTATTGTATTTTTTTTGGGGGGGGGGTAGGTAGAGAAGGGGGGCTATGCAGAGTCCAGGTGACCACATACACACACACACACACACACACACACCACACACACACACACACACACACACACACACACACACACACACACACACACACACACACACACACACAGCGTTAGCCCATGCATGTGAGGACCCCCTTCAACACATGCACAATAACTAAGCGTTCTTCTATCCTAACTCTGACCCAGTCGCTTGTTCTGCTGGTGTGAGCTGCAGTACGACTGAACTGATCAAATAATCTAAACCAAACATCGAATCACTTCCAAGCCGGTCCCGGGGGGCGGCGGCGGCGGCCCACCTGCATGCTGTGAGCGATCTCCTCGCGGTCCGACAGGATCTCCGCCAGGTTCTTGGTTCCCAGGACGTTCCTCAGCGTCGTCTGGGCCAGCAGACGCGTGGCGGCGTCGGCGTTGGTGATGTTGGCCACGGCTAGCGTGGCGTTCTGCACGCGGTAGTACACCACGCCGTCCACACTCACCGTCACAGAGTCCTTGGTCAGCACCTGGGAGGAGGCCAGAGGGAACTTAGGATATGGCTAGCTTCACGACTGTGTGTGTGTTTGTATGTGTGTGTGTGTGTGTGTGTGTGTGTGTGTGTGTGTGTGTGTGTGGGTGCCTGCATGCTGACCTCCTGGGGGGGGATGTCGAAAGTGATGGTGCGCATGTCCACGTTGATGAAGCTGTCAGTGCAAGGCAGGACGAAGAAGAGCCCTACAACAATCACACACACACACACAGTTTAATATATGTGTGCTTTGACAAGCACGGGACACGATTTTGGTATCGGAAGTGTTCTGATTTCCATTTGTAGTCCGAGTAGTATTGACCAATCAAGTTTGAGCGTGCTTTGGTTGCATGCAGGTAAAGAGTCTGTGCGAGGGTCAAAAGAGGCGGAACGCATCAGCCTCAAGTTGGCTCAAGTTGCTAATCAGACTGTAAGCCATGACCGACGCACGGAGGAGGATGCCGTTATCCGGATATCCACTGGTTTGACAATGGAAAACAACATCCCTATTTTTCATTCCAATAGCAATATTTATAAAAGATTTCTAAATAATGACGTGATTTTTGATTTAGTCTTTGCTTCACTTCCTGTCAGGGTGGTCTCACAAGGATGTCGAATTGTCACGGCCTCCGTGAATTGGCTTTTTGGTTCAGCCCTTTAACAACTGTTCTTTTCCTCCTTCACTCCCACACTCGCTGTCCGTCTAGTCAAGGATACTGCTTATGGCGCACAGTGGAAACACGAGCACACAATCAAAGCCAGGCTGGGCTTACATTCCTCACAGCGACATTCCTTGTTTTTTTTATGACGGGAAGACAATTAAAATCCCTGTAGCCAAGCCAGACTTAAAACGAGCATGTTGTTCTCACGCACTGCATTACGTTCTACGTTGTGTCTGTTGTGAGTGACAGAGTGAATGTGTGTGCGTGAGCATTACAAATTAGGCTGGGAATAGACAACAGACAAATTTGGCAAAGGCCCCTGGGAGATTCAGGGAATGCAGCGGGGTGGGGGTTGTGGATCTGTTCCAGTAATGCCCCTAGGGATTCTGGGACATACCCACGCCCGGGCCTAATCTCCAGCACCAAAACTGACCGATTGGGGGCCACATGCACTCAATACATTTTACATTTTCATTTACATTTCGGGCCATGAGCAGACACTCTTGTCCAAAGCGACATACAATAAGTCCATTTGTCAGTAGAAAGTAAAACAAGAATATATCACTGACAGCAAGGATGTCAACAGAACAAGTGCACCATAATAGACCCTTTTCACAGTAGGAAACACACAGGTGTAGCTCATAACACTTACAATGGGTCCATTCCATAGGTACGACAGTGCACCAGAATAGACACAACTAGTCCAGTAAATATACACTGACCGTGCTGGCGCTGCGACAGACATAATTAAAACCGACCTAATATTGAAACGACAGGAGCAGGAAGTTACTTTGCCCTGCCATTGACGACCTGTGAAAAGGGTCCATTGCTCGGTTTAGCTATCCTTTCTGGTATACAGACACACCTTTCTAAACACATTCCCAGCATTACAACATAAACTATAATCCATGTATCCATGGAGAAACAAGAAGACTGTGCTCTGACTGCATAATCACATATTGACAGTAGAGTGGGCGTGGCCACAGATGTCAATAAAGGAAGGGGTTGGGCCGTCCGTCATTAGATTAAATGGCATTGGAGAGGACGAGAGGAGGGGTCTGGACGCATGTGGCGGTTTTACAGCACAGGAGCAAATTAAATGTGACGCCCAGAGCACCCCCTCCTCATCATCTTCCTCTTCGTGATGAGGCTGCAGAGCCCAAGGAGACTGATCTCTCCGTCTGTTGTTACCCTGGACACACCTTTAAACCCCTGCCAAGTATTCATACAAATAAAGGAAAACACATTTGATCTCTTGCTAGAAAAAAAGAAAACCTATCCTGAACCGGTTCTTTCCATTCCTTGGGAGACTCAGATGTGCCCACACAAGTCGACAAGTACTTAGCGTCCCCTTGGTATTTACCATTTACTATCTAGTCCTTTAGCAGACGCTTTTATCCACAGCGACTCACAGGGAATATAAACGCATGGCATTATTAAGGCTGGTCGTTGGGCGTCTCGCCCAAAGGATGCCTACAGGTAGGTGGTGGGGAGACTGTGGATCCACATCTAATGGAGAGACCCGCGGCTGCTGTTCGACACAGAAGTATAAGCTTCAGCTTATAGCCACATTTTATGACCGATTCTCCTTTGTGTCTAAAACCAGCCGAGGGCCACAACACTCCCGTCTCTAAAAACAGAGGATGCAGAATCTGTTTGGTATACAAGCGGCGCCACAGGAAACTTAATTAAGACTACATTACCCAGCAGCCAGCACATGGATTTGTCTGGCCTGGTTCATGTGTTGCATTGACCAATTAGTTGGTACTGGCTCTGGATTCAATTCCTGCATTCTACGGTCTGTTATTTCTGAATAGCAGACCGCTGCTATGAATAACAGACTGTTGCTATGGACACTATTTCTAACCGTAGAATCTAACAGACTATTTCTTTTAGTGGAAGCCTTCAAATCATTTTGAAATCAATAACATTATTTTTGGTTGTTTTATTTTGTGTCAAATTATTGCTTTCTTTAGTAAGTAGCCGTGTAATAAGCAGGACAATGTACAGCGAGTCGGTTATTATTGTGAAATAAACCCCGACTTACTTACATAGCCCCCTGTGTATCCCAGTGGGAGCGAGAGCAAAGCTGTTATTTTCCAGGCTATTCAAAGCAATAGACGGCCATGGAGATCAGATGACTGATAGTCTGTGATCTGGATCTAGGTGACCTCTTTTATGTTTAATATGCCTGAATATAGGCCTGTGCTTGTTGTTTGGTGTTGGTGAGCTGGTGGGTGAATCAGTATTCCTCCATGTGCAACCTCTTCAAAACTAAGATGTTTCAGATTGTCATTGAAGTAACTGCATTTGTTAAACCAGCAATGTACACATCTTCAGATGTGACAATAGTTGAGCAATCATACAGAACCATTACCTGTTTAAAGTGAAGTACATTACATTTACATTTGTGTGTGAAATGTGACAGATGAAATAACCAGATTGACTGAATGACTGACTGACCTGGGCCTTTGGCTCCGCCTCGCACGAGACGCCCCAGACGGAAGATGATGGCTCGTTCGTACTCCTTCACGATCTGTTAACGACCACAAAGTACAGCCTACTTTTTCAAAATCTATTCACCAACACATCTGCTCTATCTCTGCTTTTCTTCTCTTTAAAAATGGCGGTCAGCAACTAAATAGAGATTTTTATTCTCCACTGCTTAGACCAACCCTTGGTAAATACAAAACAATGGACCCTCGGCCCAGCTGCACTGTGTTCATCATGGCAAATACTGAAAAGTTGCGTCCACAGAATATTTCAATAAATGCAACCTGACACGATACATGTTGAATTGGTTTGTGGAGCCAACTCCGAGTCAATACATGAGAAGTGACATAGCACGTATGGGGGAAAGCAGAGGATAATGGTGTTTGCTTTGGCCTGACCTTAATGCACATCCAGATGGAGAGGGGAAGGGTGAGCAAGGTCAGCAAGATGGAGAACAGAACCAAGATCCAGCCGCAAAACCCGATGTCAGCATCGTTGTTGTCCAATGCTGAGGAAAAATATGGATGGTGGAATGAACAAAAAGAAGAAAAAAAAATCATATATTTATATGTAGAGAAAATATGTGTGGTTAATTTGGCGAAGGGTCTACACATGCAGAAAGTAAATTGTTTAATTTCATTGTTATAAACAATATACATAATATCGTTTATAACAGTGAAAGTGGGGTTAAGCAGGTTAGATCTCACAATACATCCGTGGTTAATGTGTTATTAACCACCCAGCCAAATTTTAATGATTAAAAAAAGTCACCAAGTATATAAAATTAGGATTCAAAAATCGTGAAAAAATAAGCATTATTCTCAACTCTGAGATGCGTGGGGGCGTGTCCGCTGGAGGCGCTAAGCCACGCCCATGTGCCCACGGGGGGGGGGGGGGGGGGCGGAGCCTCTCTCAACTGTCCAATAATAACTGTCAAAATAATAACCGTCAAACTAATAACTGTCAAAATAATAATTGTAAAAATAATAACGGTCAAACTCGCGATTGAGCAGTGACGCAGCTGCGCTCCGGTTGTTAGGGGCGGGGCGATGCTAAGGGCTGGCGCGTGACGTCATCGTGTACCCTGTAAGTCCCGCCCATAAAATCCTGAACGCGAAAACGGTTTAAAAAAACGGAAAACCGGTCCGTCCGACAAGTCAAAATTAAACGGTTATACAGCGTTTTCACATGTTTTCAACCATGACTTCCTAACGTGTGTCGTGTGTTTAACAAACTAAATGTCAGAATTTGCATTACGCGGTCTTTAATAAAGTTGGACAGCTGGAGGCCTACACTGGTGAGGTTTGGCAGCCCAACAAATTCAAATCAGTCGTTTTAAATCAGTTCATCTTCCAGGACCGTTGTTATTAGAGTGGCTCTTGGCATGCAGCTATGCGGCTGTTCAGCTAGAAGTGCATACCTTCAGCATCAGCAAACCCATCTGAAGGAGGAAAGTAGAGGAAAGTACAATCACCACCATCATCATCATCTACACTCTAGTCTACAGTAACCTGGACCATGGGGTCGACCTGACTGACTGACGGCACCGGTTTATAACGCCCATGCAAAACACAGTCCCCATCCCACAGCCCCAAACCAGTAAACACCATTAAAAACCACATAAATACGAGGAAACAAATGCATGAAATGAAGAAAAAACAACAACAACAGCAGAAAGAGGAGCTGTGAGCCTCCAGCTCATGACAGTAGTGGACCAGGAGGACATGGTGGTCTCCACCGTGTCCATGTTGGGGGGGGTTGGACACACCGTCATCTTGGCTCTCGCTAATTGACGCCGCATTAACGATTAACGGTTAGTGCGTCGACCTGCTTCCTATACTATATTATTATAAGTAGTAGTATTATTAATGAAAGTAGTAGTAGTAGTAGTAGTAGTAGTAGTAGTAGTAGTAGTAGTAGTATTCATCCACATACCAGACTGTCGTTGCCGTCTTCTTGCCTCCTTCATTTCAGCGGTTTCTCTGTCGTCTCCGGCCATAGTGAGTCTATGAGGTGCTGTGAGGAGCTATGGGGAGGTCTGAGGAGGTCCGAGGAGGTGCAAGGAGCTGTGAGGAGGTCCACCAGGAGGGTCTGAGGAGGAGGTGTGAGGAGGTACGCTAACGCTAGAGTCAACTGTTGTCTTCCCCGTCCTCCGCCCCGCGCGCGCAGTAATCCCGTTATTTAGTCCCCACAAGCCCCGCCCACCGCGCTGTGATTGACAGGCGGTCTTGCCCTGGGGGAGTAACGGCTCCGGTTTCAAACGTAGACAACTATATTTAAAATAAAACATTTAGTTGTATACATACAAATACATATATATATACACACAAAAACATTATATATATATTATTAGTTTTAATTTTGTTTACGTATGTATTTACTATAAATATATACTTACACACACACACACCAAATAATACATATTATATATACGTATGTATTTACTATACATATATATATACACACAATTGTATTACGAGTCGGTTGGATGCATTTAGACGGCTAGGCGCCATGTTAGAATCGGTTATGATGCTGTTTAGAAAGGGTTAAAATAAGGTTTTTATGAGGTGTATTTACCAGCCTGGTGAGACGTCTTGGGTTTGGGAGACAATGGGGGAGGGGAGGATAGTCAGGGAGGTCGCAGGGGGCGGGGCTCCTACGTCACTGACCCGTCGATAACGGCCACGCCCCTCTCCCAAGTGTTTCCAATCATTTAAATATATATATATTTTAAATCAAATCAATATTGATTGACAATTACACATATTTATCATCGTAAACACTGTATTTAATCACAGGTCTCCAAAGATAAACCATGGCTAAATTCACCTGATAATGAGATGCATTTTGGGGGATAATATTGGGCGTACAGAACAGACAAAAAATGTAATGTAAAAACCAAACATTTAATTGCAGAGCAATGGCCCAGGACCATGTCATCACTGTTTGGGTGCAGTGAAGACGGGACGCACAAGGGGATCCACTCAGTTTGTGTATGCAGAATGGTTTCCAACGTAGAAAAATGAACTTGCTAAAATGTATAAAAAATAAGGTAAACCTTTTACAAAATAAATGTGTCCATTTGCAGTTTCTAATTGAGCCATGCCATTGCTCAAAGCAATTCCTGTGTCGACTTCTCGACTATAAGGCAGAGAGGAAGGTCCCAGGTCCACTAGGTGGCACCAGTCCTGTCCACCCTGTGGGCTCTTCTTCCTGGGATCTGTGACGACAGCGATGGCAACAGGAACATGACTGCAGCCCCTGCTGCTGGGAAGACCGCTCATGTCTGTCCCACACAGCTGGACTATCAGCTCCTCTCAAAACTCCCCCAAACTTTACTTTCCCAGTGGAGTTTGTAGGAATGATTAGGTAAATTAACTATTTACACCAAACCATTTACAGTATTTACACTATTTACAATGAAATATTTTGCCTGATAAAAGCCCTGAGAGTGAAAACAAAGATAAATGAAATCAGTGCAACTTAGTAGAGGTTGTTCTGCCGGTGATACGCGTTGTAACAGTCCCTCGTCGGCTGAAAGCAGAGGAAGAGCTTGCATGTCTCACACATGGTGCTCGTACTTCTCGAACACAGGGTGCACCTGCGCCGCTTGGACGACGCCCCCTTCGACGACAAGGCCCCGCTCTCGCCCTGCGAGGAGGAGTACTTGAGGTTGTGGGGACCCTGAGCGGCGGGAGGCTCGCTGGGGACGGCCGCCGAGGAGGAGAGGGAGCCCTCGCCGACGAGCTGGAGGACCAGCTCCTCTCGGAAACTCTTCTGAGACCGGACTCCCGCGGGAGGAGCGCCCCTCGCCGCTTCCAGCTGCTTGTGGAGGATGTGCGCGTTGACGACGGCGATGTCCAAGAAGTGGTAAAAAAAACTCTGGTACCACTTGCACGTTCGATGCAGGTCCTGGTGGTGGCCGGCGACCTCTTCCCACAGGTCCACACTCCCCATGATCCTAGAAACATAAAGACATACGAATAAGAATAGTGACACAATGGATTTCAATTCAGCAAACATACCACAGGCACGCATATAACTGTAAAATAAATGGATGAAATCATTTACTTGTTATAGTCAAGGACCGCCGGTGGAATCGGGACTCCAACCACCTGCCGCCGCCCGCCTCGCTTCACCCGCCGCTGGCAGGTGTCGTCGTCGTAGGCCTTGTGCATGGTGCTGCACATGACCACCTCGCGTTTGTCCAGCCATTTCGTGAACAGGAGGCCGTCCCTGCGGAGCCACCGGACGCTGCCGCGGGGCGCCCCCTCGGGGAAGTCGTTGACCCGGGTCCTGGGGAAGCCCCCTCGGTGGGGCCTCATGGTCCCACACGCCCAGACGTCTCTCCTCAAGAGGTCCCTGAATAGCTCACAACCGGCGTAGAAGTCGTCCACATACAGCTTGTAGCCGAGACCCAGCCGCTTAAAGTCCACCAAGGCCATGACGGAGTCATAACTAAGGCCTTTGCCAGCACCGCCGCCGCCGCGTTTTCCCTCATATGCAAACAAATTCCAGGTGTAGTCCACTCGCGGCGTCGGCTAGTATGAAGAGCTTGTGCTGCCGCTCTCGAGGTTTATCGACGCCTCCTCCTCCCAACACCACTGTCCTCTGACCTACGACCAGATGCTGACTGGGCTGGAGGAGGGACTTGCAGGCGGTCGCCAAGCTGCTGTATAGGGGCTTGATCTTGCCAAGGGGGTCGTACGCCGCTGTGCATCGCCGGCTTTTGTTTTCCGCGTCGTCGTCCACGCTGCTGAGGTGCAGCGCGGAGGAGATGGCTTCAAACCTGCCGCGGGACATGACGCGCGAGGGGAACGCGAGGCCGTAGAGCCGCGACCCTCTCCAATAGTCCGGCAGGTCGTGGACCCTCACCAATCCCGTGTGTATGACCAGCGCAAAGTAAGAGTACAGGTCGGCGACGGCGATGTCCCGCCAGGGCTCGCCTGCCGCCCGTTTTCGGGACGCATAGGCGTTTGTATTGGTGACGATGGTGTCGAGCGCGCAGGGCGAGAAGAAGAGGTGGAAGAGCTCCAGGGGCGAAGACGCCTGCGTGCAACTCGGCTGCGGTCCGGGGCGCCGTCCCGGACGGAAGTGGGGGAGAGTGGCCTGAACGTCGTCCTCGCGCTCATCCCGCCACCGCTCTCCCGGTTCCTCGTCCGGAGTCGGCTCGCAGTCGGAACCATCGCTTGAGGCCTCTGCAGTGCGAGGCCACTCCCATTCACGGTCCGAGTCGCTTTGTATAAAAACAAACATTTATTTGATTTGGCATCGATTTATTACCTTAGGATATAATGCAATTGCAAAATGGGAGTAGTCATGATTTAAGTCTATTCCCCATCTTGGCCCCTACAGGTGTATGAGTCAGACCTAATGATGTACAGTACTTATTCATCATGTGTAAAATAATCCCATTAAATGACTCACCGGTCTAAAATGGGGTCCCACCCCTCCGCCGAAAACATCTCGTCCTTTGAGTTGGCCTGGGACCAGTCATGTGAAGCATCACTCTCCCGTATAACCTCTGTCTCTTCCTTCTTTACTGCCTTAGCCATTGGGAAAAAAATTGTCGGAATCAAAATAAAAAGGCACGTACTTAAAGGCACAATGAGTAGGATTTTCTGGGAAAAAAACTACATATAGACTCAGAAAATATTCCCTCTCAATCATCACTTATGACCCACTAGAAGTGTGTGGCGGTGTCTGTGTCTTCACAGACCCGGCCCTCTGCCTGTATTTTCTTATTTTACTTTGTTCGGGACGTTTCGGGGTGTGAGGCGGGACTCTATAATAACGTAGCGACCAGGTCATAGATCGTAAGCACACATTGTGGTGGGAAAATCCAGTTATCATGCTCTTCCTGCGTCCGGGGGTCAGATGTGTCAGACTGAAAGGACCCAACTGTTCTACTATACACCCTGATTGATCCCTCACATGAGCATTTCCTTTTCAATAGGTTACCAGTTCCTACCTTACACAATTGTAGTGTCATGTGGTATTGATTGGTTTCTGTCTGTTAAAGAAGGAAAAGCTGACACACTCAATTCCACAGATAAAAGACTGCGGCATACTGATATGTTAATCTAATCTGGGGTATCTGGGGTGGGGTCAAACTGGTATAAAATACACTGTGACATTAGGATCTGGACCGCATTCTGTTAGGTCTCTTGTATGCATACATTAAATACTTTTAGACATCTACAACTATTGTGTGTTACTTTAACATTTACAAGTTTCATCTGTCCTAGACGCAATATCTCATAAAGAAATTGCCACAACAGCATCCAAGAGGAAGCTACGACAATAGGGGACACGGAAAAAAAATATATAGCGAGGCGAAACACCCAGCGGACAAAGCTCGCTTCAAAACGAGAGTCAATCAGGGGTTGGCTTTCACCCGCTGGCGAGTGCTTCTGGTGTTGTTTACCCGGGGAGGAGGGGCCAACTTTGAATGTTGTGTTTACAAACCGCAACCGACAGATCCTACTCATTGTGCCTTTAATATCTAGTGTCACCTACTAGATGGTTGTGTGGGAAGCTTTTGTCCTCGTCCAACAGCTCCGTTTTAATCTCAGCAGCTACTGGCTGCTCCTCCTTCTCCAACTCATGATGACTTGACACTTCCATAGTGGACAGATCCATCTTGATCGTCACAGCATGCGTCAAAGTTAGAAAGGAAAAAATGTCAGCAAAGAAAGATGGGATGAAGCCATACCACTGCTGCTACAGATGTATCACTGAATAAAACAATCTAATTCATTCTGCCAGGTGTTATCTATCCATATAGAGCCCAAGATTGTGCAGCTGGCCCTTATATATGTGTTTGGTGCTATCAGTGACAATGTGAATATCGTTTTGAGACGAGAACGCCAAACAAATGGTTAAGATTTAATGTGACATTAAAAGGTGATTAAATGTGATTTCCAATTACTAGGCTTTGTAATGAACACAAGTTTTAGTATTATGTGCATTTCAAATTAATTTCCAATATTCCTTTTTTATTTAAATATCAAACAAGAAGGCAGCAGCACAAACTGACAGCCATTTTGAAAACCAATGATTGAGAGGATTTGGGCCATTGCTATGGCTAATGAGCTAATCTCTGGGCACATATGGGGACAACGCAAACACTAAGGAGAACTCCATGTTTGAAAGGAGTTCCCTTTGAAAAACACACCTCTACATCCCTCATTGGCGTCGGGATGTAGAGAAAATGCATTACCCATTTCAGACGTTCACGTGGGGCACTTACTTCCTCGTCCGGTGGTTCCACTTTAATCTCGGTGGCTATTGGTGGCTCCTGCTGCATATCCTTCTTCATCTTATAATGGCCATCATCAACTGACATTTCCGTACTGACGCACTCTTTCTCGATCGCCACAGCATGCGTCTATGTAGTTAAAAAAAGGAAAAAGAAAGAAGAAACTATGATGGTACCACCACTGCTGCTGCAGAAACATCTGCAATACAACGCATCAGCCAATGGACGATAATAGAAGCGTTGTTCTGGTGGTGGGCTGTTACTTGCGTCAGTCATAAATAAAAGGCAGATTAGGTTGTTAATTTGTTAATATGGCCCTTGTGGTAGACGCACGTCATGACATGCAACATTGTTGTTTGGGTCTAGTGTTTAAAAAAACATTAAAGGCCAGTCCCAACATTTTCAGTCCATTCATTTAGCTGACGTTCTTAGTCTTAGTATAAAAAAATGAAACAGAAGAGTCCTAAATGGGTTTTTCCAACTTAAATTCAAATACATTTCAGGGATATTCCTACGTCATCTAAATAATTTTGTGTTTTGGTGGCATCTAATATCCATGGAGACCAAGATTGTGCATCCGGCCCTTATATTTGTGGCTTCCTTGAGGATTAATTTTGGGTCCGTTGTTTTTAGGGGACAATTGAACAAATAAAATATTAAAATGTGATTGAAATGTTTGAAAGGAGTTCCCTTTGAAAAAACAACAACTTGTCACTCGAATAGGGATGTGAAGAAAATGGGTTACCTGTTTTAGATGTTTGTGTGGGACGCCCTCTTCGTCCTCTAAGAGTTCCACTTTGATCTCTGCCACTATTGGTTGCTCCTCCTTCTCCAGCCAATAATGGACGTCGTCAACTGCCATTTCTGTGCCGATGGTTGAAGATGAACGCTTGTCTAAATCATCGCCGGTGACCTCCAGAGCTATGGTAAATCCTGTCATCTTCGGCGCCGGACTCTAGAGACAGACACACACAAGCCATTCCTAAACATTCCTTCATGTTTTCATGTTTGTGGGACATGACATAGTTTTGTAATTTCAGAAAAGAATCAAGCTTTTACTTCGGATTGTAATATCAACATTATCACCGAAGCCAAGAGTACTTGAAAAAGATACAGGACACCATTCAACTTACTTGTGATATAGCTCCACTGCCAGCATGCGTTGGACTCCAATGCGATGCTGATGCTGCACCCATATCCTGGAAATTTTATAAAACAGTGTTACTTCATTGTTGCCATGGGTGAATGTCAACACTACTTGAATATCAACTTGATGCAGAGCTTACCTCTGACTGTTGCCATGTTGGAGTCTGTGCGAAATACATCCCAGAGGAGGTTGGTCTTGTACGTGGCCTGACTGTAGCAAGCTCAGGAGTACATAGCGAAAGGCTGAAGGCAGATGGTGGACTGGACCTCCTCGAGCGAGCTGCTTCAACACCATCTGCGTGTTGGGACCTCTTTGGGGTAGACTGTCGGAGTTCAGCTAGTTCTGATATATTTTCTGGAGCAGAGGGTTCAGAACCACTTGCCTAAAATGTGGAAAAGTACATTGATCAACACATCTGAATGCACTTACTCACTTGCAATATAAAGCATTGCAAATTAAACTAATGTACACTATACATGGGTGGTTGACGTGAACTCAAATCCAAAGTAAAAAAAATAATTCAAAAATATATGTCCAATGACATATAATTACATTCCCTTATATGTGAATAATTCAAAATTGAATGTGTCCATTTCTAATTCTTCATATATTTTGCATATTATTCACTTTTTGGTGTGGTAGTCCTAAAATGTGTCCACCGGTGCAACAACATAAAGAATGCCATTATTTAATTCAGAGAATGTTGGACAGGTAAGATAGATAAGCACAAGGCATATTAGTTTGTCCCAATTATATTTCCACATCAAACACACCCCCAAAAAAATCAGAATTATGTTATTTATATACTATAAGATGTACACATAGAGACTTCACCCAAATGTCTGGGTTACATTCATTATAATTAGTATAAAACTCAAGGAATCTTCATTTCATCCTTATAGCTGCATAGTGATGATATCATTATTATACTATCTAACACTTTTTACATACATTTTTCACTAAAATACCTTTTCCCCTCACAATTCAATTTGTCGCACCACAGGACATTTTGTTGCACCGTTGGACAACAGAGTACTAGTATTCCTATGTTGTGTACAAAGTCAAATTTATTATTTTAAATTCAGTCAAAACACAGGTAAAATATATTTTTTTTATTGAATTCATCTACATTGACCATAACTTGATCAGCTTTTTCCCTTGCCCTACATCTCCGCTTCGACTCTCTCCATTTCTTTTGCAGCTTCGTCTTTGTTGCTGGCGACACAGACTTCACGCTTAGCGAAACAATTTTTCCGCATTCTTTCTTCTGCTGATATCTGTGGGAAAAATTATGAAACCAACCATGAATATTGTGATATGATGGTGCATTAATAATGTCATGAAATGTTTTAATTCGTAGGCTAAAATAACTTGTGGTAACTTGTCAAATTTACTTTCTGCGTCTCTCGCTCAGCAAGTTCTCTTTCCTCTCAGGATCTTTATTCAGCCTCTCCCTAAACTTCCTGGACCTTTCCTTCGTGGTCATGCCTCTCACTTTCGAAATCAAACTATCTTCAACAAAACAGGGAAGGAAGGTTTGAGTTGTGTTGTCCTCAAATTCTGAGGTTAAGAGAAAATGCAACAAGCTACTTAAATTAGTCATCAAAAGTAAGGAGAGGAGTAAGGAGCCAGAGAGGCAGGTTAGAAAGAAGGGAGGATGGAACAAGGGGGGGCTTGATAGAGAGGGAGTTTGGTGGGGAGAAGGGGGGGGGGAACTTGAAGATGGAAGGGTGAGAGAGGGAGATTGGGGATGAGAAAGACGGAGAAGATTTGACAGGCCATCCAAAATGCAGCCGTCCATGAACCTCCATTCATTTTTTAGACTCAGATTATATCTTTTTTTGCATATTTAAACTAATTATTCAATAAAACTTGTAATGCAAAAAATGTTGGTTTACATGTTTGCTTTCACTATGTTAAGTTTCATTATGATAGGAGTAAAGGAAAAAAATAAGTGAAACTGACTTCATGTTGTACTATAGGACAGTGTGTTGCACCAGTGGACATTTTCAAAGTCAATGCTAGTTTGTGGCCTAGCTATATGAGAGACATTCTTCATCCTGAGTAACAGTGTTAAGGTTTACATTATTTTCATTGATCAATCAATATAAATTGATAAGAATATTCAGATCAATACTTAAATTGCGTTGTACCAAAGGACTACCTTAATACGACCAGTTACAACACTGCACGGAAACAGTAATATTATGAAAATATTTGAGACAGAACTGACCTTGTGTGCGGTCCATGTGCTCCAGTGATGTCTTCTGTACTTCCTGGTTCTGGAAGGACCCCTCTTAGTAATGGGATGGTCACATTAATGCCTGTTTTATATCTACATAATGCCGTTGCTCCAGGAGGACACCAGTTTTGTGGACAAAATGTAATGTGTCATAATTACTCTACATAGGGACCTTAACACTTATAACCTCTAGATTCATTAAGTAAACACTTGTATGACAGGCATTCAAGTATTTTAATGTATTTAGATTAATTTTTCATTAAATTACAGACGTTTTAAGTAATGCTACCGTGGACAGTTGCACCGGTGGACAAATGGCATGTTCAAAACAGAATATTTGCATAGTTGAAGAACGATACTCATTGTTTGCAGATGGATTAGATGAAGAAGAATGAACTGCATATTAAAAACATGAATTTTAATTAAATATTATCAAATTTTAGTTATTTTGTCACTGTGGACACAAAAATTGAGCGTCACGTCAACCACCCACATACCAAGATAATATAGATGTTGAAAAACTACAACTTATTTCAGGATAAAGTAATGGCATGCTTGGCATAAATGCTGGTGTTTAGCATCATAGGATTTTGACCAGCTGTCCCAATTCAGACCAACCAACCATCCCCCACCCACAAATCAACTATCCAACCCCAAACTACAAACCAACCTCAGCCGCACTCAGATCACAGCACAGCCAGGTTAGCTTACCTGGACAACTTTTCCAAGACCCTTTCCCTGTCCACGTCCCCCCCCCCCCCCCCCCCCCCCGTGTTTATTTACACAGAGGCAATTGAAATGCAATTAACTATAAGAGTTTGGTTCCGAAACGCTATAAATCCATTTTGATTAATTTGAGTAAAATGTATTTTCTTTAGCAAGAAAGTGATAGGATGAAAACCACTATTATCCGTTTCAAACTTTCATATAGCATCTTGTGGTTATAACAAACAATTCCAGATTTTAATATTTAAAGATTTATTTTAAAAAACAGATTATTTTTCCCCCCAAAATGCAATAAATCCATGTTGTTTTTTTTAGATTAAAAATGTGCAAAATACAATAACAAACAACAAAGTAAGTTGATCTACATATGACAGCCTATGAACATCGACAATACTAATCTAATATTTGGCCACTGGGCCTAAAATACAGTCAATTTCATCAATAAAACATTGCTCATGTGTGGAAAAGTATGATGTGATCCTTTACAACAGGGGTCGGCAACAGGCGGCCCGTGGGCCAGAACTGGCCCGCCAGCAATATTTCTTGGCCCACTAAATAATTTTGGAAGTCCGTTTTTTTTTCTTTCAAAAAAAGTTCTTTTTTATTTTACAACAACGGTTTACAAATAGGCCCATATCCCCCAATCATACTGCGGGCGCAAACAGACAAAGAAACACCAGAACAACCGTTCTTCTTGCAATGTTTAAATTCGTCTTTAAGTCGGAAATAAAAAAACATTGTTGCTTGACCGACAAAAGATCAGATAACCTTACCTATATAATCTATATTAGGCCAATTCAAAAGAGGGGGTGGACCTGGAAGAACTAAGTACTTCGTCCCTGGTCCCTCCTTGAGTCATTGTGTTTTCCTAGTACTCCGTTTCCTGCCTGTCCGACTACCCTCCTGCCGAACCCTCGCCTGTCCGACTACCCTCCTGCCGAACCCTCGCCTGTCCGACTACCCTCCTGCCGAACCCTCGCCTGTCCGACTACCCTCCTGCCGAACCCTCGCCTGTCCGACTACCCTCCTGCCGAACCCTCGCCTGTCCGACTACCCGCCTGCTGTTGGGTCCACTCGCTTACCCCCCGTAACAGTAACATTGTATCTATCATTTGTGATGAGGTTTGACATGGAATTAAAGGCCCCGTGTTGAGTTCATTAAGAGTATTTAATTCGTAGCCTATCCATAGGCCTTACTACGTGTAGCTGCGTTAGGATTCCACCCACCGGAGCGGCATTTAATTAGCCTTTGGCCCGCCATCTACTGGTTAAAAAAAAAAATGGCCCGAAGCCTAAGTTACTTGCCGACCCCTGCTTTACAAGCCGTTTCTTGGCCTCATTTTCTTTCACTTTACGCGCACCACCTCTGTGTTCTGGTCTGGCTGTAGCGTGGACCGCATAATGCCTTGCCACTCGAGCCACACGATCTTTGCCGATACCTGCAATGATAAGAAAATGACCTTGATTTGTTTGTATGGTAAGAATGTAGAATTTATTTATGTATTTATTTACTCATTCATTCATTTATCCATCCACTATTAAAAGGCAATGACAGGGCATTAGTGCCAAAGCAGCTCATCAGACGACTAAATTATAGTCATCCATACATTTCAGCATGAAATGCAAACATACATGTACCTATGATGGTAGCCTTATGTATACTGTATGTATGTTTGTTTGTATGTATTTATGTATGAATGTACGTAAACAAACTTAAATCATTCAGAAGTCTACAGAAGTTTGTCTCATTCTGTAGGGCTGATGGCCAGCATAGGCCTACATCATCATAATGATTATGATGATGCCACTATGAAGACAACTAAGATTATAGCTCATCCTCAACACACACACACACACACACACTCTTACAAACATGGACTTGACATAATGCACTAAGTCTTACACATATTGCACTTTATTACCACCACTATTGCTAGTTATTAACTCTTTCTTAATATTTATATCTCTCTGCACAGTAGGCCCTAAAGTTGAACAGCAAATGCCATTTAACTGCTCTAGTATTGTATGTGTATGTAGTCTATGAGAATAAGCTCAGGAGCCATGTATTAGGATAGGCTAGGTTACTAACTCATAGTACCGTAACTCATTCACTTCATGATAGCATACACGCCAGGCTACATGGAAAAGCCAGTGGGTGATGTGCTTGTCGTGTGTGCTGTTGTGTGCTGTTGTCATATAGGCTAGGCTCAAACGAATCACATCAACATAGCCATTTAAAAGTGACATGTATGTTAGCAGACTTGTGTAACCAAAGATTAAAAACACATGTGGCTTAGGGAGCGAACACTGTGCTACCAATGATACAGATAATACGAGCAGGTAGGCAGTACTGAATCAAAAGTAAGATAGTCTAACCTACTAATTGTTATACAGTAAAACAACATTTAACTCCCCACCCAATACGCTGCAGAAGGTGGACTTGCAGACGGGAATCTTCTTCGGATGATCTTCAGTCAGCAAGCTGTATTGATTTGTGATATCCCTTGCCTTTTGCCTGTCAGTGTCGTCCACCTTCAGACGTCTCCGCTGAACGTTTTTTACGTTGATGAGCTGTAAAATGGCTTGGTCTTGGTCGGTCTTCGTCACATTGCAATAAAATGAGTGAAAGTTTTTCAAAAGATCCCCTGGGGTCAGCTTGTCAGCGTGACAGAAGTTGGTGTTTTTGGTGTGAGTGTGAGTGCAAGTGACAGCCGGCATTTTCCCACCTCCTGAGTGTCTCATCTTCTTAATATCCTCACGATTATGATGTAGTTTTGAAGGCTTACGTTTGTTTCCCACAGCAGAAACCACCACAAGCTCATGATCCATGCCATCAAAATGATTCATGTTTTATTTTTTTCTCTCAGTTTGTCGATAACGTTCTATGTTGCCGGCTGCATACGGGGCGCCGCCATTAGTTGTATACAACACGACGTGGAATGGTGCGCTGTGATTGGTTGGGTGGATTTGTGGCTTTCCGCAGTAAAGGTGGACTGGCGTTTATGGTGGCTTGTAAAGGTGGACTGGCGTTTATGGCGGCTTGGGGAGAGAGCAGAATATCGCGTTTTGATGGAAATGTATTATGGACTTAGCAACAGTGACCAAATACAGTACTTGGCGCCAACAACTTTCTCTTTTTAATAACGCTTATGGCGTTTTGGAACCAAACTCCTCCAGATGTAGTTTCAGTGAAGGTATACCTACAGCTTTACTGCAAAACAGACAGCGAATAAAGTTTAGTGTTGCACCTCCGCCACCTCGTTTATACAAACGAACGGCTAGCTTATACATTACAGATATGTCATTCTGTTCTTTCAGGTTTGTGAACCTCCTCTCGTAGAGCTATAACTTCAGCGGCGAATTAAACATCAGGGGCCTCATTTATAAACCTCTGCGTGAAACCCTCCGTAGAACATTGCGTACGCCCAAACCTCAGAATGTGCGTACGCACAAAAACATTCCGATTTATAAAACCTTGCTGCGCACACCTGTACGCACTCTTTTCGTTATAAATACCAACGTGCGTCTAATTTGGTGTGCGTGCACGAGCGCTCTGCTCCTCCCAAGTCCATCCCTTAATAGTCCTTAAAAGGGCAATGCTAATTAATCACTTCATATTTATAAGTAGGAAGGAGCCTTTTCTGACCAATCATTAGACGGAAAAATGGATGCACCTTTTAAAAAGAAAGCGCGTTTTTCGGATTCGGAGATCGAAGTGCTTCTAAATGAAGTAGACCAACGCAAGTCTATTTTGTGGCTTATTTATCAAGCTAATTATTTAAATGTTTAAGTGACAGAGTTGGTCTGGCTGAGGATTGTGATTTGAAAGGGCTGTAGTGTGTTGAACATAATTTTGCTTTAATTCATATTTCATAATGGGTGCTTTTCATAAAATAAATATATAAATGAATAAATAACTCATATGTGGTCCGCAATGAGCTCCGGGGGTTACAGCATCTTCTTCTTCTTTTGGCGTTATTGGCGGTTTGCAAACACAGTGCATTACCGCCACCTTCTTCCTTCTTTTCTATAAATCACGTCGTTGGCGGTGAAAGATGCGTACGCACATTTCATCCCTGTTTCCGCAACATTTTCGTGCGCAGAGACCTTTATAAATGAGGCCCCAGGACCGGAATCTTGCTCCATAACTTCAACCTGGCCATCTTGCCCCGGAGCGTCATCCTCCTGTGGGAGCGGTCTCTCTCCCAAACACTGCTCTTATACGCGAAACCGACGAGCGTTCTGTGTAGGCTGCTGCCATCTTGTGGCGACGCCATTACTGACATGTTACTGGTATGTAAACAAACCTCCGTGATAACGCACCTCGATGACGGCTACAGCCAGACAGTATGGTGTGACAATGTGAGTCGAACTAACGTTTCAGTTATAACGTTAGCAATGCTAAGGAGGGATAAATGATACTTACAGGTATGGATGATGACTGTTCTGCCTCTGTATTGAAAATGGATGGGACGGCCGTATCCTTCAGATGTAACAGCATCTTTCTAGTAGCATACTGCATTTTCTCTTCGTAGTCCTCCGGTTTGAAATGGTCATCACACACACGATATTGATTGACTTTATCCACCAGTGTTGTTGCAGGAATGCCGAGGGCAGCAAGCCAAACATTTCTTCGTTCCACTGCTTTTGGAATTCTGTGAAACATTATGTTCGTGTATGTCCTCTGCTTGTTCTTGCAGCCTTTCACACAGCAAATAACCATTTTTCCTCAGTAAATAGTTAGTTTCAGTAGTTAGTGAAACTAACTTCAAACTACTACCTAGCAGAAAACTGTGTAGTCACGCCGGTGTATTGACGGAAGTTGAGGGTTTTCAGGTGCTGCCTGGTGTCCTTGCGCCTGGCAGCGGTGCTTTGCCGGTGCTATGCCCGAAAATAGTTCCAAATCTAAATTGGTCTAGTAAATTCCTTTGTGTAAATTTGCATTGATATGTGTACTCGATGTGAGTGTACAGGTTACGAGAAATAATTATAACAAATCTTGAGTTATTTGATTCACTTTTGCAACGATATGCTCGCTGGACACTCTGGAATACAGCGACTACGCTAAGCTAAAGCTAACCGGGGCGTTTCTAGATTAGGACAATGACTGGGTCGGCTACAAAACGCTTTGGCTCACTCATCCAACTCTAGGGACTGCGGGGAGTGACCCAATTTCACCTGGGGGTGGCGTGTTCCTTTAACTACTGTAGCTAACTAACATTAGCAATAACTATGCTAGCTAGGCTAACGAGGAAACTAAAAATATCTGTCCATTTGGCAACAATAAATAAATGAATGGATATCAAATAATATTTTTCATCTGACCATTGTTTCTTTAATTTTCACATTTCAAAAGGAAAGGGTTCCTTGCCCTCAGATAGGAATATGGTAAAGAAATCAACTTACAGCATGAGGTTCATATCCCATGTGCAATACTGGGTATGGGTGCTCTTTAGTTGGTCTGCCATCAGGGAAGTGTATTCCACAGACCTTGAATAGTAAATAACATAGATAGATACTTTACGGATCCCCAAGGGAGAATTTCGGGTCTTAGTAGCTTAGAAACACACACATAGCTGCTACATGCCATACACCTTAAACATAAACATGACAAATAAAAATAATAAGCAGGCATGCCTAGTTGGACAGTAAAGTATACAAGTGTACAGCAGTACACAACAATAGGCTACTATCTAACAGTACTGTCCATAATTTACACAAATAACAGTGTTTCGTGTCACTGACAAGACAGCCTAGCTTTCCAACATCTGAGCCAAGTTAAAGTTAGCAGCTAGCTAGCTAGCAAGCTGATGTTGACCAGCTAGGTAGGTGGGTTACCCATAGTGTTGCACCGATACCATTTTTTGGCCCCCGATACCGATACCGATACCCGGCTGTGCAGTATCGGCCGATACCGATACCATACCGATACCACGCCGTAAAAAAAAAAATATATATATATATATATACACAAGCTTTTTTTCTTCTAATACTAAAGAACTGCATACTCACTTGGATGTAAAATCATTGCTATCATGGCTTAATTACTAGTATAATTAGATAATATAGTATAACTAGAGATAATTACTAGTATGTAAGGGGGGGGGGAATCGGGGAGAAGCCGATTACAGCTTAACTCGTCGTCTGTGATGCGGTCACTGTCTGTCCATTTGAGCGATCTCCCGCCTGTGAGCAAGACGCGTCTCCCTCTCTCTCCTGCTTTTTCCCCTCTTCTCCTTGTTTGTGTCCGCATGGCACCCCGGGGAGCGGGGGGGGGGGCATGGGTGGTGACCGGGTGCGTCGCACCAGCAGGCGGACCCGCTCACTGAGTTTCCCCGCACCGGCGCGTCCGCAGGCGGAGCAACTTTTCTGTGCGCCGCGCGGCTGAACCGCGCGCCCTCCGCGTCTCCGGTGCTTTTTTTTCTTTCTTTTTTTTGGTACTTTGTCGTCGTCGCTTGTCGGTCGGTCAACATGCGCGGCCGGGCGGCCGGAGTGGGCCAATAGGATAGCTGCTTGGCACGGCATGCACTGAACACGTGTGATCACACGCAGCAGTGAGTGAAGGGAGAGAAAGACGCAAAGCGCTGCGTTCCAAGTTTCATATTAGTATATGTAAATGGCATCGGCGCATTATTTGTTCGTACTCGCCGATACCGATGCCAGCATTTTAGCGCGGTATCGGGGCCCCTCCCGATACTAGTATCGGTATCGGTGCAACACTAGTTACCCACATTGACATTGTCACAATTTGAAAGGGAAATGGGATTCAAGACAAGCCAAAACGTACCCTGCTGTTGTTATTAGGAACCCATCTCTGTCTGTTGATATTTTTCACCCACGTCTGGCGAATGTCCTCATCTTGTGCTCGCCCAGGAAATCTGTGCAAACCGTATGGTACCAGACAGGGGCAGTCGACCCGGGGTATTTTGTGTATCTCACATTGTTTTTTCTTCCAACTGGAAATTTTATTGCCGTTATTGAAACAACTGAAAACGGAACATGTTTTCCCACTCGACATTATAAAAGTACTAGTGAGACAGTCGTAAATCGCGGGCTGTTATCCCAGTGGACGCAACCAATCCAATAGGAGGTACTGGCGCAACGCTACCCAGCAACAGCTCAGTTATGTCGCCCGCTTATGGTGCCTTCCAGGCAACCCGTAACCCGTGATTTCACGGATTCATACTCACGACTCACAACTTGTTGGCGTTCCAGGCAAGTCACGACTAACAAACAAACAAACCTGCGGCTCTGTTTTGATGGTGTCCGCGCGTCGGAATTACGTTACGTTGCCTATGTCTATCTATGTATATTTTCTCACCGTTGGTCACGGTGTCTGCGGAGCATCAGGGGAAGCCATTGTTGTTTATGTTCGTGACGTCAAAAAACTAACTGGGAGTACATCGATCCAGGGGCGCAGATGGGATTTTTGAACTGGGGGGGACGAAGCTGCCAGAAAATAATTTCAACTGAACATAATTTTTGTGTAACTTGGCCATTTACTAGTGCTCAAATGCTTACTATTGTAATAGCCTATGGGTTAATTGCAGTGTGCGAAATACCCAACAATATTCGGGGGGGCTGGCTCCCATCTCCCGATTGTTGCGCAATACTGATCTAAATTTTCTCCATATACAGTAGTAGGTCTATAACATTACAATAAGCCAAGACAACTACAGCAGGGATAATCAACTGGCTTGTAGGATTGATATACTGATCCCAAATAAAGAACATTATAGATGATTATGTATGAAACGCCTGATGAAAATGTTATCTGTCTGAAATGCCAATCACCCAACAAAGCCTCATGCCTTATGGAAAACACGTTTTATTCATTTGAGCATGAACTACAGTGTGAACAATAACAAATGTATACAGCAAAAAATACACTGCACTCAAGAAAAATGGGTGAAATGGCTAATATTTAAAACAAACGACAGATCAAGTACTAGCCATTTTAAATATAGGAACAGCTTGTAGTTTCCTGTTCTTTTTTTGTTTGTTTTTAATTTATTTTATTTTATTCTCTGTCTGTGTGTGTTTGTCTCCCCATTTGGGAGCTCTGTTATTCACAACTGTCAAAAATGCAATAACGAAAAAGTTACAACAACAACAAAAAATACACTGCACATTAAATGAAAGACCAAAAAACATCTCTCCTCCTTTCAACTCCCTGAACATACTGCTGAGCAATTTCCTGTTTTTTCAGGCTGTCAAGCCTCTCTTGGTGGATATGGCACACAGCAATGCCATTGAGCCGTTTTTGCGTCATGGTTGATCGCAACCATGTTTTAAGACGCCGTAATCCACTGAAACTGCGCTCAGCTTCAGCTGATGATATCGGAACTACCATCAACAATCTAACCAGTGTCTCTACCTGATCAAACAGGCCACGGACTTCTGGGGGCATTTCCTTTAAGGCATGCACAGCATCTGCAGTGGTGCTGACCTTGTATTTTCTTTTAAACATGGCCAGTTGGACTCTCAAGTCATCTTAACCCTGTAAAGCCCAAACCATTAAATAATTGACAGAAAATTCCAATTCTTTGAAACTGGAGCCTTTATTGGTCCTTCTGAACAAACAAAAAAAAAAAATTTCAAATATCAATTTCCATATAGGAGTTTTAATTTGTATCATATTTGATACAGCGGGTCACAATGCTCAACAATTCTTTTTTTTCTTGAACAGAAAATACACAAACAAATCCAACAAATCCAACAAAAACAATGCAGCAATGGAACTGGCAGGGTGGAAATCTGGAAGACATAACATTTCAGGTTTTTTTACTCATTTTGCGGTTCACAACCTTTTTATTTTGAGTGATGGTAGGCTTGAAAACAGTTTCTGTCCTTGTTCAGACAAAGATGCACTTTGCATTTCTGACAGTACACATGGGCAAAGTGGCCTACGCAGTGCTTGCATCTCTGTCGCGTTTCCCATGTTTCCACACTTTATCCTTTTTTGCATCCTCAGACACATTGAGGTTGTCCTGAAAGTGAATCAGTGTCAGCAAATTCAGGAATCGCCCCCGTGACATCACATCACACACTGGGAGGTACCTTGTCTCCATCTCCCAGTAAGCTCGTACATTGGGCATCTGTACTAACCCCATGTGCATGTACATACCCAGAATTTGCTCAATTTCTTGGGCATTTGTGTTCACTGACTTTCCATTTTTCTGCACACTGTACAAGTTTGTTTCTTCTGCAATTTCCTGTAGCATTTCCTCAGTCACAAAATCTTTGAAATACATGTATGGTGTCCAGTCAAACCTCTCTTCAGAGTCTTCCTCAACACATTCCACAAACTCAACAGATGGAGGTTCAAACTGTTTTCTTCTCCACCGATACTCCTTCATTTTCACTTTGCCCCTTGCCAACTGCTTTGGTGTTGTGTCCTCTTCTGGGACTTCTGGGACTTCTGGGCCTTCATCAGCATCATTACCATCTGGGTTTTCCTCTTCCTCATCATCACTACTATCTGGGTTTTCCCCAATCCTTGCAGGAGTCCATTCCTCATCCTCCTCCTCCTCCTCCTCATCCTCATCTTCCCCGAGCTGCTCCATGTCACTTGAATTCCCATCCAGAATCATCTTCAGAGCATCTTCAAAACTGTATTTTTTTGCCATCTAAAACACACATGCACACAAAAAACAGATTATTGTGTATTTTTTCTTTGAATTGGTCAGTTTTAGTGAAATCAGTAAGCAAAACTAAGTTGCTATCAATCATACCAATGCAACACCCAACTAGTCATCAATCATCATGATACAGCAAGTTGCATATCTAATTCTTTGCTCTGAATGTACCAAATAATGTAATTTAAACATTTAATTAGTTTACTTGAAAAATAAAAAGACTGTATGTTGCTTGATGTTATTTATAATGCATGAAATACAATAAAATGACAATTGACTAATTTAGAGTTACATGACCTTATACACCCGCTGTATCAAATTTGATACGTCATTTTTAACACGGTTTTACTAAACCATATATTATGAAATATTAAGTAATTTCACATTGCATCAACCCAGTAACTGTTCCTATTGATGTTTCAGAAAAAAATTAATTTGTTTCTTACCTTAATCTTTTCAAAATTGGCAAACTTCTTCTGCAATAACCACATGTGTCCAATTACTGGTTAGTGTCAATCTTGTAGCATGGCTGGAAAGCACTCTAGTGAGGAAATGACTGCCCCCTGGTGGATTATCCGTGTATTGCATGTATATAATTGTATACATCGGGTTTTTCAGGGAAAAAATTGTCACACTGCTCATGTGGAGGGCTCAAAAACTCATGTATCACATATGATACGTTTGGCGTTATAGGGTTGCTCGGGATATCTGCGAATCGCAGCATCATTTGCTGTGGGAGTCAGGAGAGTGTTTTCTATTTCTTTCAAAGTTTGAATGCCTGGTTGCATAAACCTTTCAGAAATCTGTGTATCTACTGTGTCTAGGACACGGTAGAACTCGACTCTGTAAAACTCCACAGCTGATTGAGGAGTGTATGCAGGAGCCTGCCCAGAATATCTCTTAGGAGGCCTCTGCGTGCGGGGTAGAACAATCGGTTCTAGAGACTGGCACATCTGTCCTCTGCCTCCTTAAAGACTGCCTCAAAGTGTTCAGTATTTCTTTTAGATTTCATGCTGTCCTGGACCAGGGAGACAGCAGACAGCATGCCCTCCATTGTTTGTGTTTTCTTTTGGAGAGCTTTGTTTAAGACCTCTAGCTCATTGATCACCTCTAAAGCAACCAGAAGTCCCAGGACAACATTCCCCTGTTGCAGTCGAACACGCAAGCCCTCTGCCCGGCTTGCAGACTCAGAGTGACTTGCAGCCATGTCATCCAGTGCACTAAGCACCATTCCATATTGGCTGAGAACAGCACGGATAGCAGGTGAGCGTACAGTCCACCTTGTGGGACATAAAGGCCTGATGGACAGCGCTGGGGCTTCCCCTTCAGCTGCAACAATTGCTCTAAATTTGTCTTTCACCTTACCAGACTGCCCAAAAAATGTGCCCAGATCATGTATCCAGTCAAGAGCATTTCGCACTACACATGAGGCTGAGCAAGCTTGTTGTGTAACTAAATTCACACAATGTGCTCCACAGTGTATATATGGTGCTAGTGGCTGTGCTCGCTGAATAACAGCCTGTGCACCTGAGTATTTCCCAGCCATATTTGAAGCACCATCATAGGCCTGACCTCTGAGACCTGATAGTGGCAAATTCAGCCTCACCAGGACATCTAAAATGATTCTGGCAAGGTTTTCCCCTGTTGTAATGGTTGTTTCATAAAGGCCTACGAAGTCTTCATGCACTTGTAAATCCTTGTCAACATGGCGTACACAGATAGCCTCCTGCTCAACACCAGAGACATCCCTTGTGCCATCCATAATAATGGAGTATTGCAGGACAGGCAAGGACCGGATTTCCTCTGCAATTTGCCTGATCATTGATGAACTCATCAAATTTATCCGTTCATTCTGACAATCCCATGATGTGTGCATTCCCCTCTTTTGTGCCAACCACCTGCTCAAGGATTGATCATCCTCAGCTTTGTATTTTAAGAGCTGACCGTGGTTTCCTTCATGATGGTCATGCCCTCTGAAGGCCAATCCCTGCCTTGCCAGGAACATTTCCCCCCCTATTATTTTTAACAGGTTTGCTCTGTTTTCTGCTTGCTGCATACTAACTGCACTGCTCAAGTGTGTAGTAACTGGCCTGTTTGCATGTGCAGCAGTTGTCACAGCCAGTTTGTGACCATCTGATTTTTCATGCATTGAAAATCTTTCAAGGGCCTTTTTCCAGTTTTGAAACCCAGAACTGACAAAAGCTGTGTCTATACTTTTAGCTTGTACTGGTTTACCTGACTTGAAATATTTTGAGCAGTGGAAACACAAAATGCCATCAGTGCCCGTTTGAAAATGCAACCAGGGATACCTGTCGTACCACGCCTTTTGGAAAGTCAGTGTCCGGTCTTTGAGCACTTGTTTGTGCAAAAGTTTAGGGTCATGTTGATTTGGCTTAGTGTATATCATACTTATGTTCGCTTCCTCTCCTTCTGTGTTACCTCCTGTTTCTCCTTGCTCTATCCCTGCTTCTCCTGTCTGTTCTTCCCCCCTCTCTCCTTGCTCTATCCCTGCTTCTCCTGTCTGTTCTTCCCCCCTCTCTCCTTGCTCTATCCCTGCTTCTCCTGTCTGTTCTTCTCCCCTCTCTCCTTGCTCTATCCCTGCTTCTCCTGTCTGTTCTTCTCCCCTCTCTTCTTGTTCTGTCCCTGCTTCTCCTGTCTGTTGTCTTCTTGCTTCTCCTTGTTCTGTCCCTGCTGCTTCTTCTGTCTGTTGTCCTCCTGTTTCTCTTTCTTCATGCTGTCTTTTCCTGCTTTTCCTCACCCCTGGCAAATTCTTTGACTGACTACAGCCTACCTCCCTGTCATCAGAAATCACCTGCAGGCCAGGAGAATAATGTTAACATTAAAATTTTATTTTACTTATTATTAATGATGGGACTCATTAATAACCGAATAAAATATTATAATCTAAATAATTAGGCCTAAAGCTTTTGTATTTAACTATTCTTAATTGCATGTCAGTATTTAATTATTTGAATTAAATTAATTTTGGTACATGATGGAACCAATGCAGATACATTAATTAGCTAATAAAAACAAAATGGTGTTTATTTTTTATATTTAACATAAAGTGCAATATGAACAAGAAATATGATTGCATTGTTCACAAGACACAAACTTAAATGTAAATTATCTATAGTCTATAAATTAATCAAGCTTTTCCAGGATTTGTTGTAAACTTTCTATGTCTTAAACACATTTTCAGGAATTAAACTTCTTCTAAATTAATTTGCTATAGACTTCACAAACAGGCTAATAATAAATAACTATAAATGGTGTTGGAACTTGGAAGCACATCATTGGCCAAGTTGAAACTCTACACCACTGTAATGTTAAAAATAATAATTAAGTTGAAGGATTTGTATGCTAGGCTACTTTTTAAATATTTAAAATGTCTTAACAGTAGGCTAACTAGCTTAACTAAGTAACTTAGTGCCTTCAAATAACGTTACTCCCATTTATTTGTATTTGAAAACCACTGTCTGGCCTACGGTACTTACATTGTTTGTTTTTTGAAAAAAAGATGTGATTGATTTTTGTCTCTTCATTTTCTTTCTTCCATAGAGTAATAAAATTCCTTTGTTTAATGGAAATGTTCTGTCACTAGTTCCTTCTGAGCGTAATGATATTTTCCTACTCGAGTGGTGACACGGCTCACTGTCACGTGATCGCGCTTGTTGCGGATAAATAATGACATGTATCAGCAAGCTATAATAACTACACATAGCCAGGAGTAGAAATAAATATCCAGGTTGTAGTAACTGCACTTCAACACATGATGGCAGCAAACATAATACACTGGAGGCGGCGCTCAACGCTAGCCATTGTGCGTCATGGAGGCCACGCCTCCTGCGCAGAGATTTCCGGCGGAAGTCGCCGGCTCCCTAGGCAGCGCATCAACACAGAGGCAAAGCTTAGCGGGCTCTCCACGCGTGGCATTTACATTTACTTCTCCACATGCTTGGTAGATTAAGATAACTAAACCTAAACAAATAAAGTGAGTTATAAGCGATTCCTGTGTCGGCGGCCTTCTTCCTCGGAGCACAACTCAACACGCTGCACCGCGCTTGCCGCACCGCGCTCTCGGCTAAAGTCCGGGCAGTAGGGGGGAGAGGGAGAGAGAGAGAGAGAGAAAGAGAAGGCGCTATTTCTGCTCTGTGCTACAATAATGGGAAGCGGCAAACAGAGCAGAAATAGCGCATATTCTGCAAATACGAGCGGCGCGAATCCACGCGGTCACCAGTCAGCAAACAGCACGTGGGCGCGGGCCGTGACGTCGACCCTTCTGATTCATCACCACAATGCGGCCGGGAGCTAGCCTGGTGATCCGCTAATCAACTAGTCAACACGGCCCCTAAGCGGCCGAGTTCGCGAGGCGGCGCGATTGCACGCGGATCATTCGCGTGCAGTGGGCATTGGGCCTAACTCTCTCGGCGGGGGACGGATCGGATCTAACTCAGAGGCATATAAAAACTGGGGGGGACATGTCCCCCCCGTCCCCCGTGCTATCTGCGCGCCTGCATCGATCAGACACGAGTTCATAGGTCGTGAGTTACGGGTTTGACTGCCGTTCCAGAGCACTTTCACGGGTAGAAGGTCGTGAAATCACGGGTTGCCTGGAACGCACCATTACTTCCGGTAGTTTCGCCGGATTCGTGTATACACGAAACCGACGAGCGTTCTGTGTAGGCTGCCATCTTGTGGCAACGCCATTACTGGTATGTAAACAAACCTCCGTGATGACGCACCTCGATGACGGCTACAGCCAGGCAGCATGGCTTGTGGGGTTGATGATGTTAGACAGTGGCCTCCAGTCACAGATGAAGGTACAAACGATCTTACAGATTATTTATGAAAATAGCTTAGAGTAGAGAATGGGGAAGTAAAGACATAATTGGAACTAGGCTGATATTATATCTACTTAACTACTGTAGCTAACTAACGTTAGCAATAACTATGCTAGCTAGGCTAACGAGGACACTATACAAATATGTCCATTTGGCAACAATAAATAAATGAATGGATATCAAATAAACAAATTCATGTTTCATTTGTGATCATTGTTTATCTAATTCTCACATTTCAAAAGTAAAGGGTAAGGTACAGCTAACTGCTAGCATTGTTGGTTCTCAGAGTGAGAGTCACAGTCAAGCAAATCAAATGGTTATGCTATCTCATGCAGGCAATAACACTGTTGCAAGCTAAACGATCTGCCCCAACACTATATTCTTTCAACAGCGGTAAAACCACATTATAAACAAGAGTTTGAGAAAAGGTATCATTACCATGCGAACTCAGAAACAAGCATTGGCAAAATTGCGCATTGGCAAATTGTTACTTTTGAAATCCAATCTGGTTTGCAGATGCTAGGGCAGTTTTTTAGTGTCGCTAAACAATATTGACGGTCCAACACATTTCTTTCTGTATGCATATCTCGTCAACAAACGCTTTGTGCAAGCCGAATGGGCTAACGTTGGCAAACCTAGCCTCAGGTAACGTTAGCAAAACCTAGGGTAACGTTAGCAAACAGCAGCGCTATAATCTGGTCGTGCAAGCTAACTAAATATAATACTGAAACACTTACAGTCGTGGGTGATGATCCACTTCGTCCTGTCTGTGCTCTGAAGATTGTTGGGATGGCCGTATCCTTTAGACGGCGTACTGTGGTATGGGTAACTCTGTCCATGTTTTCCAAATAGTCTTCTGGTGCGAAATGCTCTGAGCAAACACGCCATTTCTTTATCGACTCTACCGGTGTTCTGAGATCTATGTTCAGAGCAGCCAGCCATTGATTCTTTCGTTCGTTGTCTTTCGTTGGAATTCTATGAAACATGATAGTAAAGTACACCTTCGACTTACTATCACAACCGTTTACAACGCACATAACCATGGCTAATCATACACAGGTGAATCCAGTCACAAATTTGTCTGCTGTAACTGAAAGTTGCTGGAACTCATTTCTTTATGCCTACCGGGACTATACTTTGTGGCGCGTCATATCACTGCGCCCATGGTACTACCTTTGCAACTTTCCTTGATTATTACGCCAGAATGAGAGTATAGTTCCGGGTAAAATCAGCCTAGAAAATCGCCACGTTTCATTTTCCGCTGGTCTTATTGCACTTTCAAACTTGAGAAGAGACAAGTTAAAAATGGGAAAAAATACGGAAATCGTAGTCACTTCTAAGCGTGATGCTAGCGGGCGAGATGCTAATGGTCTAATCCGATTCAAGCAACTATGCTAGGCTACAGCAAAAAGTTGTACCGCCAGACTCACAAAACGGCTGGATGAACGGGAAAAGGGTAAAGCTCGATTGTTTTGCTCGAGGGAAGGTGGGAAATGAGCTTATTTCCAAAAATGGTGGAGTGTTCCTTTAACAACAGACATAACAGTAATGTTTTACTGCCCCAGACAGGGGCAGTCGACCCGGGGTATTTTGTGTATCTCACATTGTTTTTTCTTCCAACTGGAAATTGTATTGATGCTATTGAAACAATTGAAAACGGAACATGTTTTCCCACTCGACATTATAAAAGTAGTAGTGAGACAGTCGTAAATCGCGGGCTGTTATCCCAGTGGACGCAACCAATCCAATAGGACTAGCACTTCTCCTGATGTGTTTTTTGAGGGGAGGGTTGGAGGCTTTTCTGGTTACCACAAAGTCGTCCTGGTCGAAGTGCTTACTGCAGACGCGGTGGTCCGCCTCCCGCAGCGTTTCTACCGGCGTTTGCACGTCGAGGTGCAACACGACCAGCCACTGCTTAAAGGTGTCGCCGTTCCGCAGAGGAAGTCTGTGAAAACTTTCCGGTGTCGTGCCAAAAAGTGATTGTCTGCCAAAAATTGATTGAAGGCCAAATACAGTTACTCAAAGGTGATTTCTGCCTAAATATGACTTGATCTCATTCATAAGCTTCATAATATACAGGACACCTTGGGATTATTTTAAAGGACCATTACAACAAAATAGGCATTTTCACCTGCCAAAAATTGATTGAAGAACAAACGTTAAACTTTCGAAGACACGTACCTTTGCTATAATTACATTACAATACAGTTGTGTGTATCTGCATATTATGGCCGTTTAATCCAGAGAAAAGCAGACGTTTTTGCGCTACCGCTCAACGGGCTGCTGTGCGCGCTCCCGTGGCCAGAAATCAGATTCTGGCAGACAATCACTTTTTGGCACGACACCGTATTGCACCGTTTCATTTTCTTCCTGCAGCCGGGAAAAGCACAAATACGAACCATTTTCGTATTTTTCTTCTTCTCTATGCATGCGCACTGTGCATTTCGCGCACGAAAAAAAAGTAACGGCGGCCTCCGTAGGCCAAAATACGTATTGAACGAAAGTAACAAATGATTTGTTAAAGTTCATGTGTTTCCAACGACGTGTTTTAGTAGGAGAGGGCGATTATAGCGTATTAAGGCCTGCATGGTCTTCATAGTCTGGGTTTCTTTGTTTTATTTGTATATAAAAGGCGACTTCCGCACCAGCAGATGACGCATCAGTGTGAGGCCTTCCCCAGTCAAAAGCTGTGACTTTGCATCCCCTCTCCTCTCCAGTATGACCCTCACACTGCTGCCTCAGCTCATCTCTACGTCCATTTCCCTCCATGACAACATGACGGAAAGGATCCCTACGGAGAGATAAAACCTGTGTCTTAAGACTCTTTACCGTTCACCACTTGATCCGGTCTCCTTGTCGTAGGGCTCGCACATCGTCGTTTATTGTTGCCGACACGCTGCCATATTGAGAGGAGTCCAGAGAGTTGTAGTCCTGTATAATCCTAAAGCAACGTACAAATATACCGTAACCTAGGCTGACTTTTTTTGCCCACATCTTGCAGGAGAAACGCTGTGGCCGTTTCAAACACAACAATGTCTCCCCATGAATTACTGATCAATGACCAAAACACCACAACTACTAACACAATAACTGCTATGCTTCCAAAATGGCGGCGGTCAATGCGATGTGACTTTGCGATGTACAAGCAACAGTTTGTTGTGTTGGGCTACAAAGAGCGTTGTATAATAAGCAAACATATAAATGTGATTATCTTTACAACACGCACACGCAATTTGGCAACAATATTACCCAGATAATGTCAGCTTGTTGATCACATTTATTCTGTTATTATGAATGTCAACTGCTGAAAAGTGGAAACGAATCTATAAAATGTATTTTCAGAGGCTGCCTGTATTTTTGTGGGGCCCTAGGTGAGATCTTCAAAATGCCAACAATTTAAGTCTGTAACGTTGCTAAGGCTGTATTGTTGAGTACATGACAATAAATGGCCTTCAGCTTGAACTTTACTTGAAAATATTGCATGAAAATAAACCAGAATAAGGGCAGCAGAACTACGTAGCAAAGCACCTTCAGTGGAATACATTCGCCGCAAACATAAAACATTGCTACAGCAATAATGTCAAAAAGGAAATGTAATAAATAAAATGTAAATTAAAATGTAAATAACAAATTACCCCAACAATGGTATACAATTAGAGGAAAGAAACACAGGCCACCGTCATGAAAACAATAAAATCTCAGCACTTTTTAGGCTTTAACTCTGCGTGACTTCTTAGCAGCGAAATCAGTGATGCTCTCATTAGAGGAGGCTCTCTCACATATGCTGTGATTCACGCTGAGAATGGCGAGGCCAGTGGCGCTCCTGGGACACTGTGGAGCACAAGTATGTTTTAATAAGTTTCAGCTTTGAAATGCTCCTCTCTGCACTGGCTACTGTAACTGGCAGGGTCACCGCAATATGAAGAGCTGTCATATTGCGAGAATGAAATAAATCAAGATATATATATATATAGGCCTATATAATTGCATGCCATTTGAATAATCAGCAATTACTTCCATTAAGCCATTTGATGCAGTCTCTAGGTTGCAGGAAAGGGCATTTTTAAGACACCCCTTTCATCATTATTTTAAAATCCCATTTCCACTCATTTCTACTTGTCCTGTGATGGCTGTCCGCCAGGGGGCGGTGTTTCAACCGGCCCTCAGACCGACCAACTGCCATTTCTGAAGGGTGGACTTCATAAACAACAATAACATCATACACCAAGTCCACCCCGACCGCAGGTCCAGGAGGTGGGGTGGTCCAGGAGGTGGGATGATCCAGGCGGGAGGAGCGGTACAGGGGAGAGTGACTGACCAGGGACGGCCGCCCCTCACTATAATCCTCTTTTAATTAGGCTAAGTAGAGGGACTTTGGGACCCCTCCCGGATTAGTCACAGCACATTGACAAAACATCAAGCTGGGACCAGGGTGTGTGTGTGTACAGTATTACTGGTGGGCGGCCAGTTAGCAGGACCCAGCGAATGGCGCGCGCTCATGCGTGAAAAATAAAATGCTCTCCCCTTCTCCCAGAAGATACCTCAGGGGTCTGACCTTCCCGCTTCCTAATGCTGCAGGACGTGTTGTCTCTGGTGGGCCCGCAGGATCAGTTACAGCTCATGATTCACCTCCATCACAGACCTGAGAGAGGGAGGGAGAAATAAAGAGAGAGAGACACACATGCACACACACACACACACACACAGAAAGAGAAATAAAGAGAGAGAGACACACATGCACACACACACACACACAGAAAGCGAGAGGGAGAGAGAGCTAAGACTGAGTGTAATACGTGGACACGCTTGCACCCTATTAACCACCCTTTTTGCTAATCCCAGGGTACTTTGTCTTTTCTCATAATGGTACCCCTGGTCTGGCTTTTCTCTCTCTTTCTCCCTCTTCTCTATTCCCCATACCCTGCCCCCTCCCCCCCCTCTCTCTCTTTTCATCTGTAACTAGGTTGCTCTCCTGTCCCTCATTGTGTTTCTCTACAGTATCAGTAATCCTAGTGAGGGACCTTGTGATGATATTAAAGAGTCAATAGACTGCAACTGCACAGATTTTGGGTTTAGTCTGCCTTGGTCTTTTGGTCACCGGTTCTGTTCTCTGCACCTCCATTAAGTTGAGCTGTTTAGCTGGTTTTGCTCGACTGTTTAGCATTTTGCGTATTTCAGGAGAAGGGTAGAGCTGTCGTAAAATAATGCTTAGTTAGGCAGGCCATATTAAAAGGTCAAAACTCTGCGGCACTGTTGTCCAGGTACAGAAAACTAAGTCTCTCTCTCTCTCTCTCTATTTTTTTTTTCTTTTTGTTTAAAAAATAATAATCTTTTAATTTAAATTATTTTTTGTTTTACCAGGCCCACGTCTGAAATTACAAGCGTTTGTTTTATCTTGATTGGTCAACCAAGTCTAATGGTTGAACAAATTCAACGAATCATACAGAGCACTTTATATTATTTAAAGATTGGTTTTACTAATTTAGACCACGAATAACGAATTGAACATCTTAACCCCAGCAGGCAGCCGGCTGCAGACCTGCTGTAATTGAGTTATACACACAGAGCTGGTGGTGCTGATGTGGAGGCCTGCAGGTGTAGTACCTCAGATACCCCGCTGGGGGGCAGTGTTGCACTCCTAACTACAACCATCACCATGCATCAACGGCGGGGCAGCAATTTCTCACTTGGCGTGATAACAGCCAGCATTTGGGTGTAACTTAAACCATAAATCATAAACATGGAAACACCATTTGACTTCTTTTTTTTTTTTTTTGTAAACAAACATATTGTGTGGTCAAGGCCAGTGTGTTTGTGTGTGTGTGCTGTCTTGTTTAGGCTCCTCAAACAGCCAGGGCCCCAGACAGACCTCCACGTGTTTTAAATACAACTCAGCTGTCTCACAGCTTCCTCATTTGTCTTACAAGAAATAACAAAATAAATAAATAACAAAAATAAAAAAGTCTGTATGGCATTTGGCTCAATGGTTCACATTTTGCCCTATAGTCTCAATTTTAACAAAATGCACAATGAAAACAAGTGGAGAATATTTAAACTACACATATAGTAAGGTCTACAGGGATGCTTTGGACAGTTTTAGTTCCTACACATTTATTTCCAACGGATACAAATTTAACACAATATAACATTAACTCACATTCAGTTGGTTAGATTGTGCAGGTGTCAGACGACCTTAACACCGATGGAAAATATCGATAATATATAATATAGTGTCTGTTTCTCAATTAGGGATTTAAAAACCATTTCCATATCATGTTGGTGTGATGTTTGTAGCTTACTTCAGTAAGAATTATACCAGACCCTCACAACCTAAAAGTAATGACACTTTAAATTAAAAACAACAAAGGCAAATTAAATACACCTATAAAGTTTGGGTAGGATGGTATGTTGTTGTTTGTTTTTTTTTAAACCAAGCGTGGATCACAGGATCATCATAAAAAAGGTGAAACATAAAAACACATAAGACGCTGTGTGATAAAAACGCGCCTGTATTATAATTTAACACATCAAATACTGAGAAAATCTGCCTTTCCTCCACAGAACAAAACACTTAAATTCACCCGGAGAACTTGATGCCATCAAAGAGATTGAATAACTCGCAGCCCGCGAGAGCAAGCAAGGTCAATTATTAAATCACACTACATTATTTATTTTTATTTATTTTCTTCACCTTAGGTTCATCCCATTTCCACAGAATCCTACATACACACACACACACACTCACACACCGACACATAACAATATTACCATTATTATATATAACACCAGATTATCCCAGACAGGAGACAACATGGTGGAACAAGACCTCCTCAAACAAAGTTTGCCCACGAAGACGCCGCGAGGTCACAGCGATGGCGGCTAAGAGGAGAGGAGAACTTATAAATTCTGTCAATCTGTTGTATTTATATATATATATATATATATATATATATATATATATATACTAATAATAACTACTGCAGTAGCGGTGTGTGAGGTGTTGTCCTGTATGTGTGTGTGGTTGTGTGTGTGTGTGTGAGTGTGTGGTTTTGTATGTGTGTGTGTGAGTGTGTGGTTTTGTGTGTGTGTGTGTGTGTGTGTGTGCGTGTGTGTGTGTGTGTGTGTGTGAGAGTGAGTGATGGTAATGTAATAGTGCAGGCAGGTGGGGTGGATGTAGCGCCTCACGGCTTGCAGCAGGTAGAGAGCTCCTGCTATCCCACAGCAGACCCACGCCTCTCTCTCTCTCTCCCCCCTCTCTCTCTCTCTCTCCCCCTCCCCCCCTCTCTCTCTCTCTCTCTCTCTCTCTCTCTCTTTTCAGTGGATGTCAAGCGCCCACACAGATGTTCTCCCCCGAGCCGAGTGTACATAAAACATAAAAAGACGACCGGCCTTATATGAAAAATACACACAGAGTGCTGGAATATAATACGGCTGGCACCCTGCTGTTCGCCGGCCGGGAGGGAGAGAGAGAAGGGGAGAGAGAAGGGGAGAGAGAGGGGGAGAGAGAGGGAGAGGTGGAGGGGGGGGGGACACCATAACCATCTTAGTGAGTTCACTTTAAGTGGAGGGAACAGATACATCGCTCCACATTGTACCGAAACCCCTGAAATACGGCAAAACACATATACATGTACTCCGCGGTCCTCCGGGTTACACGCGGGGAGAACACGCAGAACCGGCGAGGGAACGGAACGTCAGCTCATATCAATCCCGGAAAAAAAACGTCTGGCGTTCCTGAAGCGCATCCCAGGCCCTCCACCTTGGATACGTCTTCATCAGTCAGGTTATCATCATCCTAGACCTCAGACCTGTGGACCAATAGGAGGGCTTCGTTGGACGACGGCGTTCATTAGTCGAGGTTACGGCGTATCGACGTTGCGTTAAGTCTCCCGACTCCTCTCAGTACGGCCGAGTATCGGCATCCATAAACTCCCATGATGCACTCTGGTGTACATTCCAGCCGAACCTGCTCATAACCACTGAACCAATGGGACCAAACCGCCTCCCGTGGTGCCAGTGGTGGTGGTGGGGGGGGGGGGGGGGGTGTGTGGGGGGGGAGTTGGGGTGGAAGTGAGAGGGACCTGGATCAGGTGACCCAGGAGGAGGGTGGGAGGGAGGGGGGGGAGGGAGGGAGTGAGGGGGGGGGAGGTCAGCACACAGGATGCCCAGGGTCCACTGCTCTGATCTTTGAAGATAACTAAAGCTCTCTCCGAGAC
>JAOPHQ010000767.1:0-22470 GCA_030340625.1 Merluccius polli
ATGTCAAAAAGGCTGACATGCTAATTTAATATACATGATACATTTGTATATATATATATATATATATATATATATATATATATATATATATATATATATATATATATATATATACGTCAAAACAAAAAGGTTGATATGGATTAAACATGTGACTTTTTAGACGAGAACAGAGGCCGGTACGAGCCTTCGCAGAACGAGGCGCCGCATCTCTAATTGGCTCTTCCATCCCATGCAGAGATGAAACCGCTATGATTGCTTTTGTGAATAATTGTTGAGAAAGCATTTTCTGTTTTAGTGTGACTGTTTTTTTCTTACTTCCACTTTCTTTCTCGTGTTGCTATGCTAATAAATATGATGAGCAAAGATGATCAAAGCTTAGCAAGTAGGTCACATGACCGGGAGCAGGGGGGGGGGGGGGCTCAGAAGATATCAGTGTGACATACAGTGACATCTGCAAAATAAAGGACATGTTCCCACTATCATCTTTTAAACCATCTGGGATATGAAGTACATCTTGACATGGACATTGTTAGTGTTTGGCTCAAGCTCAAGTGGCAGGCAAGTGTAGTTCCTCTAACGGCCTGTAAGGCAAGGCAAGGCAACTTTATTTATATAGGGCATTTCATACACAATGGCAACTCAATGCGCTTTACATGAAACAAACATTTAACAGTAAGAATTGAAACAAAAATTAAAAAAAATAAAAACAACTACAGAAGAATAGAAAGATAAAGAAATAAAATACTATAATAGAGCAGGTGTAGGTGTCTCAGTGTAGAGACTAACGTGTAGTTCCTCTAACGGCCTGTAGGTGTCTCACTGTAGAGACTAACGTGTAGTTCCTCTAACGGCCTGTAGGTGTCTCACTGTAGAGACTAACGTGTAGTTCCTCTAGCGGCCTGTAGGTGTCACTGTAGAGACTAACGTGTAGTTCCTCTAACGGCCTGTAGGTGTCTCACTGTAGAGACTAACGTGTAGTTCCTCTAACGGCCTGTAGGTGTCACTGTAGAGACTAACGTGTAGTTCCTCTAACGGCCTGTAGGTGTCTCACTGTAGAGACTAACGTGTAGTTCCTCTAACGGCCTGTAGGTGTCTCACTGTAGAGACTAACGTGTAGTTCCTCTAACGGCCTGTAGGTGTCTCACTGTAGAGACTAACGTGTAGTTCCTCTAGCGGCCTGTAGGTGTCTCACTGTAGAGACTAACGTGTAGTTCCTCTAACGGCCTGTAGGTGTCTCACTGTAGAGACTAACGTGTAGTTCCTCTAACGGCCTGTAGGTGTCTCACTGTAGAGACTAACGTGTAGTTCCTCTAACGGCCTGTAGGTGTCACTGTAGAGACTAACGTGTAGTTCCTCTAACGGCCTGTAGGTGTCACTGTAGAGACTAACGTGTAGTTCCTCTAACGGCCTGTAGGTGTCTCACTGTAGATACTAACGTGTAGTTCCTCTAACGGCCTGTAGGTGTCACTGTAGAGACTAACGTGTAGTTCCTCTAGCGGCCTGTAGGTGTCTCACTGTAGAGACTAACGTGTAGTTCCTCTAACGGCCTGTAGGTGTCACTGTAGAGACTAACGTGTAGTTCCTCTAACGGCCTGTAGGTGTCACTGTAGAGACTAACGTGTAGTTCCTCTAGCGGCCTGTAGGTGGCTGCTGGATGTAAAAAGACCGGGAAATTGTGATTTTATTCTCGTAATATAAAGCAAATACATTTTTTCTTCATTCGGTTCATCTCCGCTCCATATTATTAATTTTTAAAGGTCCCGTTTGACAGCTTTATTTCATGAAAGAGTTACAAATTTAATGTTAATTCGTTTTTCGCCATAGAATCCTCCATGTGCCACATAAGGATCGTTTCCACTGCTGGTTGCAAAAAACCTCAAGCAATGGTGGCGCACATAATGGGAAATCTACGCTTCAAAACGGTCGTGTGTAAACCGACGGGTGATGTCACCGACGCTACGTCCGTATTTTAAGGCCCTGACACCAAACCGACGTCAAACAACTTTCGCTCAGACGGTTTCGTAATATAGCTACTTCCAATCCAGAATATGTCTGATAAGAAGTTGCAGATGAGATGAAGTTGAAAAATTAGACAATCTTTTGTGCGTGCCGTCTTGACGAAAGTCGTTTGCTGCTTTGCTAACTTCCGTTTCTCTTCTCGCGCGCTGATTCGCTTAAGCTGAACAGCCAATCAGAGTGATTTCTCTCACCGACGGCCTCCGTCCGATTCAACATGCTGAATCGGCCGGAAAAGCCGCCGCCGAGGGCGACTACAAAAACTACACAGACGCTCACCGACGGCCCGACTTTCGCCAACGGCCGACCGTCGGCCCGGTGTGTCCTTTATAGTCTATGCTGTGACACCTGAGAGAGAGAGAGAGAGAGAGAGAGAGAGAGAGAGAGAGGGGAGGAGGGGGGGGGGGGGGGGGGGGGGGGGGGGGTTCATATGTTGGCATCTGGGGAAATAACTTGAACTCTGAAAAGTGCTGACAACAGCACAGAGATTGGAAAGCACAGTGCAGCCACACACACACACACACACACACACACACACACACACACAGCGCTGCATGAACAAAGCGCTAGGCCGCGGCCAAAGTGCTCCCAAGGGCGACAGTCTTTGAGAGGTGCTTTAGCTCACCACAATCAACCAACAGACAGACAGACAGCGACCAGGTGGACAGACAGACAGCGACCAGGTGGACAGACAGACAGCGACCGGGTCGACAGACAGACAGCGACCGGGTCGATAGACAGACAGCCACCGGGTTGACAGACAGACAGGGGAGCTGCAAGGCGGTCCTCATCTGCTCACATGGACGGATAATCTTAAGATTCGGTGCATCGCTGTAACGCTGCACTCTGATGTTCTGTAGGACTTAATCACAGTCAGTCTTAAAGGGCTTCACAGACACTAACCCTAACCCTTAATCACAGTCAGTCTTAAAGGGCTTCACAGACACTAACCCTAACCCTAACCCTTAATCACAGTCAGTCTTAAAGGGCTTCACAGACACTAACCCTAACCCTAACACTAACCCTTAATCACAGTCAGTCTTAAAGGGCTTCACAGACACTAACCCTAACCCGTAATCACAGTCAGTCTTAAAGGGCTACACTAACCCTAACCCTAACACTAACCCTTAATCACAGTCAGTCTTAAAGGGCTTCACAGACACTAACCCTAACCCTTAATCACAGTCAGTCTTAAAGGGCTACACTAACCCTAACCCTAACCCTTAATCACAGTCAGTCTTAAAGGGCTTCACAGACACTAACCCTAACCCTAACCCTTAATCACAGTCAGTCTTAAAGGGCTACACTAACCCTAACCCTAACCCTTAATCACAGTCAGTCTTAAAGGGCTTCACAGACACTAACCCTAACCCTTAATCACAGTCAGTCTTAAAGGGCTTCACCCTAACCCCTAACCCTTCTTAGTCCCCAAACAGAAGGAATGAACTGTAGAGATTGTTAGGAAGGCAATGGGACATAATGGACAAACATAACAGACAGCATAACAAGCAGAACAGTTCAAGTTAAATAAATCGTTAGAAAGTCAAATGTTTCTTAGTTCAGTCTGACATTGCGACCCCGCCAGGTGCAATGCTACGTGATGCTACACAATGCTACGCGATTGCTAACACGAGGCTAATTGGACTTTGGCCATTGCACTGAGGCCAACAGGACATGGCTGTGATCCTTCATGTATTGATGATTGTTTTAGTGCCAGGACCAACTTTGTGGTGTGTATTATGGGGTGTGATTCTGATGTCACTCCATAGGATTGCATCTATCATGCAGAGAGGGGCTTGAAGCTCCTAGCTAGGACTAAGACCTGGAAGTTGTAGTAGGCCTATAAGGTGCAGGCCCAGTAGTTGCAGCCTGCAGCGTCCGTGACGTCTGGTTCACTGAAATGGAAATAGTTCAGCGGCATCAGGTGACATAACAGGACCTGAGAAAGATGGTGACATCCCAGTTCCCTCAGAAGAAGCAGTGATTTCCTCAATGAGAAATACGGCACGTCTAGATAGTCTGGTGTCAAACAACAAAGTAATATCTGTGCTAGGAAAGGCCGTTGGCTGAATACAAGACACATATGGGAATTCAATAGAAAGTAATGACATACTGAGATTCGGAGATGACATTTTATATGAATACGTGACAAAAACACGCAGTGGAATGTGATATGGGCCGCGATGAAGCACATGGAGGATGTCAGTACATCCTGTGCTTTCACCAGGTAGGAGAAGAACAAAGGGAGATGTTTTGCAGGAATATGCTTGGTGGATAGATGATGGATCTAGGATTTTTCAATACAATTTTTCCATTTTAAAAACAATTTTATAAATCAATAAATATACTACAGAAGCATCTGGATATTGTGCATGGATGATTGAATAAGGCACGACATTATGAGAACCTGTAATACAATAAGAACTGTCTCTATCTCTTCTCATTTCTTCTGTGTTTGTGTGTCTGTTATCGGTCAGTGTGGAGCTGGACTTCAAGCAGCAGGAGGAGAAACTGCTTCCCCTGATGAAGAGGCTGTTTCCCCAGGACAGCACCCAATGCCCCAGCCTGCCTTACCCCCACGAGGTCTTCACCTCCACCCCCAAGCGCCGGACCAAGACCGAGTCCAAGAAACATGCCCGCTGGAGACTCTGGTTCCTCTAGCCACAGTTGCTCGCTGGAGACTCTGGTTCCTCTAGCCACAGCTGCTCGCTGGAGACTCTGGTTCCTCTAGCCACAGCTGCTCGCTGGAGACTCTGGTTCCTCTAGCCACAGTTGCTCGCTGGAGACTCTGGTTCCTCTAGCCACAGTTGCTTCCAAGGTTGTTTTTCGGGGATTCACTGTTTTCGGTCGGATTACATGAATGGGTGCATTGTTAAATGGAGATCCACACGAGGGAAAAACAGAGTTGGAACCAGATGGATCGGATTAATCACTTTGAAACGGATAAGCGGACGTAAATCACAGCAAACAATACATAAACGTTTTGGTTGTGATTCTACCGCTGTAGGATGGAGTTGAGTTCGGGGGAACTGCGAAACACAGAAAAGGAAACAGAGAGAACCACATTATTTACCTGGATGTGAAGGTGGAGGTGGAGAGATCATGTCAACCTTCATTTTCCGGAAACATCGTGGTCTGGGTCCACCCCCCCCCCCCCCCTCACACCACCAGGTGAGATGGGAACCGCAATGAATTAATCAAATTATAACAATTACAATATTGAACTTTATTTGTCTAGCACCTGTAACATGCACAATAAAAACAATGACTTAAATATAATGAAGTGATGGATAGACAGAGGCAGGCATACATTAAGAAGAGGATGGAGAAAAATCCAATATAAGAGATAAAATATTAAATATAGTCAAATATATACATTACCAACAACATATGACATATATGACTCTCCTTTCTTACAGAATATTGCTTAACTACAGGGAGGAGCTGCTTCATTGAGGGCCTATTCTTTCTTTTCCAAGCGACACTACAAACTTTAAAGACTCTGGTCTCGGCTCTCTGGCTAAAGCACAACCAGCTCACAGGGGAATGGGTGAAAATGAGGACCTGAGAGAGAGCGGCGTGCGTGGCAGTGTGTGTGTGTGTGTGTCAGCACTGGTCCATATCTTGACATTTGACATTTTTCTGCTCTACCTCTCCGTTTAATATTTTTGTTGGGTCTTTGTTTATTGTGCATCACTTGTGTCTTACATGTCCTGTCCATGTCCCGCTATATGAATCATATTCACAACCGCTCTGTTCATACTTTTTATTGTATTTTGTTGGTCTTCTTTGGTTGTGATATTCATCAGAGAATAAAGTCCAAATTTGCATTCAAGTCGACACTCACAACAGTAAAGTTCAAAAGGTCATCAAAGTAGTAGAAAAATATTTTGTTGGTTGTTCAGACAGATTAACTTTTTGGGGACATCAAGGAAGTGTCCTGATTTCAAAGTAACCCCCCCCCCCCCAGTTGTGTCACAAGACCCAATAAGACAATAAGATGTGATCAATTCCTCAACCATCTCTAGACTGAACGCTGTGATGTAAATTATTTTATAGAAATCCTTGGCGACTCTTTGTTTGTTATATTTTACATATGCTACACTATTCTCACAGAACTGCAATTTGTGGTCTTCTATGTTGATGACCTTTTAATGGAAACAAGAGAAAACAAGTCAGTTATTCAACATGCAGAATGCATTGTATGCGCTGAAACACATTTCTAACATACTAATATAAGACGTTGACAATTTTTTTATCTTGTGCTGCTGATTTTCTTACTTCTAAAGTATTTTCTATGACAAAAGTACAGTGTTTTATCAAGATTCACAAAAGAAAAGGATATTTTGACATGCCTCTTTTTGTCCTTGAAGGCTTGGCAACTGCTTTTACCTGTCAATCATGTCTCTCAGAGTAAAGATTGTGATGGGAAATATGCACATTTTCCCCTGGAACAGAAACCGGTCTGGGTGATTCAACCATCAGAACCGCCTTTGGACCGGTATAGGACTTTATTTGCCAATTTCTACTTCTCCGTTGATATTATACTTCTCCGTAGGTCTGCCGCGGGTCGTTGGCCGGCGTATACATGCACATCGCCAAAGGTGTTATTTTAGGATAATTAATAGTGATAATAGTGATTGATGCTTAATTGACGATAGACCGGTTGAGGATGTTCGTATATTTGTCCATTTGAACAATACATCATCTTCACATTATAAATCTCACCTGATGCCACAGACTTGTAGTGACTTTTGGCAGACGATGCTCAGAATCAGCTATGGTGTATGGCGGCTAGCGAACGCAGGATAATAAGTGATGTGGTTCAGCGGTGGTCCAGTTTTCTGCTGTTCTCTGAAGAATATCAGGGCTATGTCCCAGCGGCTCCATCAAACAAAATGACTATATGTAGCCAATTATATGAAAATTGCACGCTATTTTTGATTTACACAAAGAGTTTATATGCTTGATCCAACAGAATATACCTTAAATCTGTCGAGCATTACAACACACCTGTTCCAACTCAAGCCTACCTTCTGATTTTCTCGTTTGGTTCACAGGTTTCATGGCAAAATGTTGTACTTGCAGAGTGCAATTTGTTATTTTTGTGCAATATTATGCATTTTTATACTGTTGTTACTTCAGAATTAAAACAAAAACAACACTTGCGAAACACAAGGCTGCTATTTCTTTGAGATGGCCACACTGCACTCATGGGTTAGGGTGTCATACTAGGAAATGAATATTAATTTTCTTTCCTCAAAGACATTTAACATAGATTAAATTCAAAAAGTATGACAGACAATATATCTATATACACAATGAGTCTTAGCAATGTAAATGTGAATGCAAAAATACATATAAACATTACAGACAGGTGAGTTGCCCTTATTCAGGGATCAACAAATTCAAAAAATGTTCCTGTCACAATCTTTCAGCGTTTACAAATTGCATTTACGAATGTCAGATCAGGTTGTCGGCCCAGTGTTAGTGTAACATGGTCAGAAGCTTGTGAAGTGTCATCTGGTCACCCTAACATAAAGTCTAGCATGTTTTGACCGTTCTCACATGTCTAATCTGGGATCCAGCGGTCCTACTATACTATGGCAGAACTTCTGGGGGGAGACGGCACAGAGCCTGGCCTGGAAACCAAAAACTGCAAGGGGCGGAGTTACGCCTTGATTCCTGTTTCCTTATGGAGATATTATACCTCTCGAAGAAAAGTCACTTGTACGAGTGGATTAAGCTTTCAGAAAGGGATTTTATGTATTTCTCCAGTGGCCGGTCGACACGGTGTTGATTTGAAACTGTGATTTGACACTTTTTTACAGTTTACTACTGCTGACCGAGTTTGTGTTCGCCAATTACACACTTACAGATCCCCGCCTCCAGCAACATGATTGGTCGAAACAAAGATGAAGCGAAAGAAAGTGAAATGCCCCAGATTTGAGCTTGTCTACCTTCAGATATTAATCCAACGTTTGACTCGTGAGACTATTTCTACACTTTGCATACTGACGTTCAATTCAACATTGACCCCTTCTCCCTGATCCCAGCTGAACTTGACTTGGGTCAACTTGGGTCCCGGTCAAACGTGTAGCGTGCCCGGTCTCCAGACCAAGACAGGGCAAGATTCAATGACGCAATAATCCCCTAATTTGACATGGTGACCATTGACACAATTGACACAACATTGACAATTGCGGCTCCAAAATGGCTGTTCCTCTCGCCCTTTCTCCTCTACTCCTCGACCAATCAGGAACCTCGATCCAAGGGCATATTCCATTGCCAATTCAGTGGAAACCTGTCCTCTTGGGTTCTGCTGAGAGGGGAACCCTTCATCTTGGTCCAACTTGGCAGTGAGCTGTGGTCTGTAGTCCGAACCACATCTCCTCCACATTCCTCCATCCGCCTGGTTAGAGAAGCTATACGCTCTTCTTATGTTTTGAAAATCATGTCAGAAAGTTCACATCGTGAGGCTACCTATTAACTATTAATTAAGTTCACAATTTCTTGAACTTTCTTGAAGGTTTTCAGACATTTCAAAAAAAGTCAGAAAATCACGTGCGAATAACACTTTCTAGCTTTTAAAGTCTTAATGTTTTATTTTCTCACTGCGACTTGTATTTGTCTGCTGCAGTGTGTTTTCCATTTTATTGTTATCTCTGTATTGCTGCCATGGTCCTACTTAAAGTTAGCTTGTTTTACTCTGACAATACGCCATTCTGTTCATGTGGAAACTGAGTAAACAACTGAAATATGAACTATGAGCTTGCAATGAGCTCACTTTAAACAATATATCTATAGAAGGAGGGAGAAAGGGAGAGGGGGGAGAGAGAGAGATTGTTGAAGTAGATAAAAGAAATAATAAGAAAAATTGACAATACATTGTTAAATACTTGATCCTGATGATGTAATGTTGATCCTCAACATTACAAAAGGTCAACTACAACTATCAACAATATGCTAAAATATAAGAATATTTGAATTTTAGCTGATTAAAGCCCTATTCGCATGAGACGAGTATTACCTTGGGACCTCTAGTAATTTGATATAATTGCAGCGGCCATCTGTGATCTTAATCCTGTGCAAATCAGACATGGACATTGCAGTTAAAAGTCACAATTTCACCGCTCATAATTTGTCAAAGAAAAAGGTCATGTGGTATCTCTCAGTGTTTTGGGGTCTTATTTAAAAGGTTTTATGTTTTCTCCTCTTTTTATGCCTCTTTTCCTGTCGAGAATTATGGAGGCTGCGTTGGCAATTATAAATGAAAGTTTTGACAGCATTTTGGGTGTAATTTCAGGAGACTTATCTCGCTACACGGCATAGAAAACCATTCGCAGAAAGAATAGTAATGGTGGGCATAGCGTCCAGACACTTTCCAATCAATATTTCTCCAAAATAGTGCACAAACAAGACAAGGGATTCATACCATAATTCAAGGCAGCACCGGCGTGCTGAATACGCAATTGCATTCGCCCCGCAATGATGGCGCCTCCGATTTGTTTTTTTCTTCATCCGTCTCTGAGAAGCAGAGAGAAGAGGAGCGGCGAAGAGCCGTTGGGCGCAACCAAACCAAAAGATTTGTTTAGATCACCATAGCAACACGTACAGACACATGTACAACATCATATCCAGGGGATAATGTCAGTCATGTCAGAGTAAATTACAGACTTCGCTTATCGATAATAATCGTAGATGGAAAAAAAAACAATAACGTTATAGTTTAAAGTAACAAATAACTAATAATTGTTGGTAACTGTGGTATGAATAAAGCGCTCCGGGTCGTCCCGTCGGTGGTGAGCAACCTTGGCTTCATCATTCTCCAATAACCCTTATGCTGGTTACTACAGGATCGTTCCCAGTCCAACCCTTATGCTGGGTACTACAGGATCGTTCCCAGTCCAACCCTTATGCTGGGTACTACAGGATCGTTCCCAGTCCAACCCTTATGCTGGGTACTACAGGATCGTTCCCAGTCCAACCCTTATGCTGGGTACTACAGGATTGTTCCCAGTCCAACCCTTATGCTGGGTACTACAGGATCGTTCCCAGTCCAACCCTTATGCTGGGTACTACAGGATCGTTCCCAGTCCAACCCTTATGCTGGGTACTACAGGATCGTTCCCAGTCCAACCCTTATGCTGGGTACTACAGGATTGTTCCCAGTCCAACCCTTATGCTGGGTACTACAGGATCGTTCCCAGTCCAACCCTTATGCTGGGTACTACAGGATCGTTCACAGTCCAACCCTTATGCTGGGTTCTACAGGATCGTTCCCAGTCCAACCCTTATGCTGGGTACTACAGGATCGTTCCCAGTCCAACCCTTATGCTGGGTACTACAGGATCGTTCCCAGTCCAACCCTTATGCTGGGTACTACAGGATCGTTCACAGTCCAACCCTTATGCTGGGTTCTACAGGATCGTTCCCAGTCCAACCCTTATGCTGGGTACTACAGGATCGTTCCCAGTCCAACCCTTATGCTGGGTACTACAGGATCGTTCCCAGTCCAACCCTTATGCTGGGTACTACAGGATCGTTCCCAGTCCAACCCTTATGCTGGGTACTACAGGATCGTTCCCAGTCCAACCCTTATGCTGGGTACTACAGGATCATTCCCAGTCCAACCCTTATGCTGGGTACTACAGGATCGTTCCCAGTCCAACCCTTATGCTGGGTACTACAGGATCGTTCCCAGTCCAACCCTTATGCTGGGTACTACAGGATCGTTCCCAGTCCAACCCTTATGCTGGGTACTACAGGATCGTTCCCAGTCCAACCCTTATGCTGGGTACTACAGGATCGTTCCCAGTCCAACCCTTATGCTGGGTACTACAGGATCATTCCCAGTCCAACCCTTATGCTGGGTACTACAGGATCGTTCCCAGTCCAACCCTTATGCTGGGTACTACAGGATCGTTCCCAGTCCAACCCTTATGCTGGGTACTACAGGATCGTTCCCAGTCCAACCCTTATGCTGGGTACTACAGGATCGTTCCCAGTCCAACCCTTATGCTGGGTACTACAGGATCGTTCCCAGTCCAACCCTTATGCTGGGTACTACAGGATCGTTCCCAGTCCAACCCTTATGCTGGGTACTACAGGATCGTTCCCAGTCCAACCCTTATGCTGGGTACTACAGGATCGTTCCCAGTCCAACCCCTCGGTGACTTCGTCCGTATTTCTTTAGTTTTAGTTTAGGATATTCCGAAAAAAATAGCGCAAAAGCTAGCAGCTATTGGTTAGTGTGTGGTGGACCGTGAGGTGTGTGGTCCCTCACACCAGGCGTTAACACCGGGCTTAATGTTTCTATGAATAATTACTACTTTTTTTTTTACTACTTTTAATGGGACACTTTCATTCAATTCATTTATTTATTTTGTAGATGTTATGAATAAGCAGGCAGAGGGTTGCCATGCTCCAGGATGCCAGCAGGTTTGGTGGCAGACACTCAGCTGGGAGTCAAACACCTGAACCATGACTCCACCTTCCCTGAGATAACAAGAGTTGTCACACCCCAACTAATATATATATAGATATATAGATATATAGATAGATAGATAGATAGATAGATAGATAGATAGATAGATAATTAGTGCTTTGGTAGTAAGTTAAAGTGCTGTGGTAGAAACAGTAAAATTACTATTCTGCCTCATGTTCTCTCCCTCGATGTGTTCAGTCCAGCAGTGAGGAAGAGGAAGATGAGAGGAGGGAGGAAGAGGAAGATGAGAGGAGGGAGGAAGAGGAAGATGAGAGGAGGGCTCTGTGGGTGGCGTCCCTGGTACTCTTGAGGAAGACCATGGCGTTGGATCCTCCCGTTCCGGTGGGGTCCAAGCCCACACCGCCGAGCGGGCACCTGCCGGCGCCGGCCCGCTTCTGGGCCCCCGGCACGATGATGAACTTGGTGACGATGCGCAGGTGGAAGGACCTGAGGGCCTCCAGGGCCGACACACAGAGGTCGTATGGCCGGTGGAGAGCAGGGCTGGAGACCACCAGGGCCCTGAGGGGGGGGCTGGCACACAGGGTCTCAATGAGCTGGCGGTGGGCTGGAGGCATGTAGAGCCGCATGCGCCGGAGGAAGGCCGCTGAATGCATGGGTAGAGAGAGAGCGAGACAGAGAGAGAGAGACATACAGAGAGAGAGAGAGAATAAGGGACGTTTAAAAGAGGTAGATACTAGTAAAACTTGTAGAAACTGTTAACTGTGGATGGGCCAAATTGTTGGTGGGCCATATCCATGTCACCTCTCCCGCCCGCGAGAGGTCAAACATCGAGTGACAAGAGGCAAGAGGATAGGTCAGAGGTCAAATGTCAATGGTCCCAAAAGGCCGGCAAAATGGCCAGAAGGGCAAACGTCGAGTGACATGCAAAAGGAGAGTCCAGTTCTGCAGGCCAGGTTGGCCGGATGACAGACCAGAGGAAAGGTCAACAGGTGGAGGATTATATGAATTATAATGAGTGTTGGCTATTGGCTATTGACTACTGCGAGGCGGCAATTTAGTTCCTGCCCTCAAGGTGCCAAATATGGACTGTTTCCATTGCTGGCTGCAAAATAACTCAAGCGATGATGGCGCCCATAATGGAAATCTACGGCTTCAGAGCGGCCATGTGTGAACCACTGGGTGACGTCACGGACGCCACATCCATATGGTTTCTATCTATGGCGTTACCAGACGGCTCCTCATGCTGGACGCCCAGGACCGCGTCGAAGCACTGCATGGCTGAACTCTGCGCGGCGCTGCAGCCGGACAGAAACATCGGCTCGGCGGCGACGCCGTCGTAGACCAGGCCGTCCGGGAGCAGAGGGTTGTCCCTCCACCTGGACACATGATGCAAAAACTAACATTTCATAAATAATCTTGAGAAAATGTCAATAAGAAGCTAAAACTTATGTATGAAAATTAAATGATCAGGTAAGAAAAATAACATAAAAGCTATATTATTGTTAGTATATATTCTTACATGGAATAATCAGGTAAGAAAAAGCATAATGTGAGAAATATGACTATATTCCATATATTATAGATGTTATGTTATATGTTATAAAATTGCAGAAGATGTGGTGAACTTAATGATTCATATTGAATATATTTTTTAAACTCACCCTGTGAAAAATATCCGCAATGTTCCATAAAAATCATTTTGATTGACGTGTGCTACGAAGAGATGACATCAGGTTAAATTCATATCCTCCATTTTCCTTTCCTTTCTTTCTGTATGCAGAAGGACATTTCAGCGACTCCTGGTACCGACCGTGCATCAGCTGAAAGTCTTCCTTCATCTGCTGAAGTGACCCGGTTATTTCGGCGAGACCCTTCAGTATGCGGGTCACGTCACACGCCTCCATGGCGTGTCTCATGGCCAGGATCCCCTGCGCCGCAACACAACATGGACACGCATCATGAAGCTTGACTGGCGTTTCAAGGCACAAGTCAGATTTTCATAAGACAACAATGTATAGAGACTCACACAAAAACAACCCTCTCCATCATCATTATGACCCACTAGGAGTGTGTGTCTGTATCTTCACCAACTACTGCTACTAAAGTAGTGTATTAAATATTATATATTATATATACTATACCGCACCTTTAGGCCGGACGCCGCGGCCTTTTCCACTACCATGGACACCAATAGAAATCCCTGACAGCTCTCATCGCCAGGGAAATTGAATATTGTCTCCATGTTCCTAGATGCACACATAAGCAAAACTAAATTAAATTGAATGATTGCAGATAATAACATTAATGTAAAGGATTTCAATCACTCACCCAATTTCCAAATCCCTAAAAAAACAAAAACAATGTGTATGTTAGCCAGTGATTTTTCCAAATATATCGTCGCTGTCGGGCGGAAACCTCATATCTCCATTTTTATTTTTTTATTTCATAAATCAATGCTATTGGTCACCCTCTACATCTGTCTGTGGGTTTTACAAATATTTAACCAATGAGAAGGAGGAGGGGGCGGATCCAAAGGAGTTAAGCTATTTTACATTAAAAAGAGCTTAACTCCTTTGGATCCACCCCACCCTAGCGCTACTCCTTCTAGCTCCACCCCTCAAAGCTCCACCCCTTCTAACCCGACCCCCTCCAAGCTCCACCCCTCCAAGCTCCACCCCTTATAACCCCATCCCCTCCTAGCTCTACCCATTCTAGCTCCACCCCTCCAAGCTCCACCCATTCTAGCTCCACCCCTCCAAGCTCCACCCATTCTAGCTCCACCCCTCCAAGCTCCACCCATTCTAGCTCCACCCCTTCTAGTTCCACCCCCTCCAAGCTCCAGCCCTCATAGCCCCACCCCTCATAGCTCCACCCCCTCATAGCTCCACCCCTTCTAGCTCCACCAGCTACAATACACTTTGTAAGCTGTAAGTTAATGATGACGTAATGCGATGCGCTTCCTGCCTCAGATGCGGTCGAACAAACAGGAGTTTCGACATTCTCAAAATCCTCCGCACTCCATTTGAGCTTGACTTTGGTAAAATATTAATATTATTAAGACACATGCAAATATCTGACCATAGATAAAGACACAATACCAACTTTGATGATGAGATGTTCAATTATTAATACACCCCCCTCATCGACAATATGCTTTTGATGATGATGATGATGATGATGATGATGATGATAATGATGATGATGATGATGATGACGATGATGATGATGATGATGATGCCGATGACGATGATGATGATGAGGATGATGATGATGATGATGAGGATGATGAGGATGATGATCCTCATCATCCTCATCATCCTCATCATCATCATTCTGACGCTCACCCGGCTCGGTCTCTGAGTGTCCAGTTGGCCAGGACACAGTCGGCGTACGTCAGGATGCTGGGGAGACTCAGCTGGCGGGACACCAGGGAGAACGGGACGGCCAGGGCTTTGGGAAGTCTCTGTCATGGGGGGAACTCAACTCAACTCAAACTTTATTTATAAAGCACATTTAAAACATGTTTTAACAAGAAAACACCTAATGTAAGGTCATAAGACAAAGGCCGATACACAATGACAGGAGCAGCCTCCAAGCTATGGACCCCTGTTTTAAGGATAAGTCTGTATCTACATTTACATTTCTTATTGTTTGTAAACCGCCTGCCTTAATTAATTAACTTAATTGAATTTCTATAGCATTTATATATATTTTATTCCTCAGTTCCATCAGTTTCATGCTAACTCTTTACCTGGGCAGGGTTATCCTCTTCCTGCCAGACGTAGCCCATGGTGATGAAGCCCAGCGCTAGGTGGGCTAGCCTTAGCTCTCCATAGCTCCTCAGAAGATATGGGTTCAGCATGGGCATCTGAAACGTTGAAGGTTCAAACATTAGGACTATTTCTTTAGTCCTGCAATGTTTCTATGTGTTCTGTAGATCAGCGGTTCCCACAGTGGCTTGAGGCAAGTCTGTTTGAGCCGCAACATTTTGTGGGATTTCCATCCATATGTCTGACATGTTACACTAAAACTAAAAGTTGTTCCTTTATTATTGATTAATTATTCATCATTTTGTTATTTTTTTACAAATAATCCAATTGACTTTTTAAATCCAAATGAAAAGTTTTTTAAATGAAAAAAACTATTTCCTACAACTTAAATTTGGTTTTGTTGAATTTGTTGTTTGTATTGTTGTTGTGTCTTAGCCACAAAATGGTTGGAATGGCTGTTGTTCCTCCAAGCTCCACCCCTTCGAACCCCACCCCCTCCAAGTTCCACCCCTCATAGCTCCACCCCCCTCCAAGCTCCACCCCTCATAGCCCCACCCCCTCCAAGTTCCACCCCTCATAGCTCCACCCCCCTCCAAGCTCCAGCCCTCATAGCCCCACCCCTTCTAGCTCCACCCCTCATAGCTCCACCCCCTTCTAGCTCCACCCCTCATAGCTCCACCCCCTTCTAGCTCCACCCCCTCATAGCCCCACCCCCTCCAAGCTCCAGCCCTCATAGCCCCACCCCCTCCAAGTTCCACCCCTCATAGCCCCACCCCCTCCAAGTTCCACCCCTCATAGCCCCACCCCCTCCAAGTTCCACCCCTCATAGCTCCACCCCCCCTCCAAGCTCCAGCCCTCATAGCCCCACCCCTTCTAGCTCCACCCCCTCATAGCTCCACCCCTTCTAGCTCCACCCCCTCATAGCTCCACCCCTTCTAGCTCCATACACACTCCATCCGCACACACAGCTACAATAAACTTTGTATAAGTTAATGATGACGTAATGCGATGCGCTTCCTGCCTCAGATGCGGTCGGACAAACAGGCGTTTCCACATTCTCAAAATCCTCCTAACTCCATATGTCTGACATGTTACAGCGTGGGTGAGTAACTAAAAGTTGTTCCTCTGTTATTGATTCATTATTCATTGTTTTGTTTTTGTTTTTTACAAATAATCCAATTGACTTTTTAAATCCAAATGAAAAGTTTTTTCATAACTATTTCCTACAACTTAAATTTGGTGTTCCTTGAATTTGTTGTTGTATTTTTGTTGTGTCTTAGCCACAAACTGGTTGGGAATGGCTGCTGTAAAACATGTCATGTTCCTGTAAGAGCAGGAACACGCCAACACACAGTTTGCACACACTTTCCACACGCTGTATGACCTGTGGTCCACTTTCCACACGCTGTATGACCTGCGGTCCACTTTACACGTATGACCTGTGGTCCACTTTACACATATGACACGGTGGTCCACTTTACACGTATGACCTGTGGTCCACTTTACACACGCTGTATGACCTGCGGTCCACTTTACACGTATGACCTGTGGTCCACTTTACACATGCTGTATGACCTGTGGTCTACTTTACACGTATGACCTGTGGTCCACTTTACACACGCTGTATGACCTGTGGTCCACTTTACACACGCTGTATGACCTGTGGTCCACTTTACACGTATGACCTGTGGTCCACTTTACACACGCTGTATGACCTGTGGTCCACTTTACACACACTGTATGACCTGTGGTCCACTTTACACGTATGACCCTGTGGTCCACTTTACACGTATGACCCTGAGGTCCAATTTACACGTATGACCCTGTGGTCCACTTTACACACACTGTATGACCTGTGGTCCACTATACACGTATGACCTGTGGTCCACTTTACACACGCTGTATGACCCTGTGGTCCACTTTACACGTATGACCCTGAGGTCCACTTTACACGTATGATCTGTGGTCCACTTTACACACGCTGTATGACCTGTGGTCTACTTTACACATATGACCCTGAGGTCCACTTTACACGTATGACCCTGTGGTCCACTTTACACACGCTGTATGACCTGTGGTCCACTTTACACGTATGACCCTGAGGTCCAATTTACACGTATGACCCTGTGGTCCACTTTACAAATATGACCCTGTGGTCCACTTTACACACGCTGTATGACCTGTGGTCCACTTTACACATATGACCCTGAGGTCCACTTTACACGTATGACCCTGTGGTCCACTTTACACGTATGACCTGTGGTCCACTTTACACACGCTGTATGACCTGTGGTCCACTTTACACACGCTGTATGACCTGTGGTCTACTTTACACATATGACCCTGAGGTCCACTTTACACGTATGACCCTGTGGTCCACTTTACACACGCTGTATGACCTGTGGTCCACTTTACACGTATGACCCTGAGGTCCACTTTACACGTATGACCCTGTGGTCCACTTTACACGTATGACCTGTGGTCCACTTTACACACGCTGTATGACCTGTGGTCCACTTTACACATGCTGTATGACCTGTGGTCCACTTTACACACGCTGTATGACCTGTGGTCCACTTTACACGTATGACCCTGAGGTCCACTTTACACGTATGACCCTGTGGTCCCACTTTACACGTATGACCCTGTGGTCCACTTTACACACGCTGTATGACCTGTGGTCCACTTTACACACTGGCCCTGTATGACCTGTGGTCCACTTTACACACGCTGTATGACCTGAGGTCCACTTTACACGTATGACCTGTGGTCCACTTTACACACGCTGTATGACCCTGTGGTCCACTTTACACACGCTGTATGACCCTGAGGTCCACTTTACACGTATGACCCTGTGGTCCACTTTACACACGCTGTATGACCTGTGGTCCACTTTACACGTATGACCTGTGGTCCACTTTACACACGCTGTATGACCTGTGGTCCACTTTACACGTATGACCCTGTGGTCCACTTTACACACGCTGTATGACCTGTGGTCCACTTTACACGTATGACCCTGAGGTCCACTTTACACGTATGACCCTGTGGTCCACTTTACACGTATGACCTGTGGTCCACTTTACACACGCTGTATGACCTGTGGTCCACTTTACACATGCTGTATGACCTGTGGTCCACTTTACACACGCTGTATGACCTGTGGTCTACTTTACACATATGACCCTGAGGTCCACTTTACACGTATGACCCTGTGGTCCACTTTACACGTATGACCTGTGGTCCACTTTACACACGCTGTATGACCTGTGGTCCACTTTACACGTATGACCTGTGGTCCACTTTACACACGCTGTATGACCTGAGGTCCACTTTACACGTATGACCTGTGGTCCACTTTACACACGCTGTATGACCTGTGGTCCACTTTACACACGCTGTATGACCTGTGGTCCACTTTACACGTATGACCCTGTGGTCCACTTTACACACGCTGTATGACCTGTGGTCCACTTTACACACGCTGTATGACCTGTGGTCCACTTTACACGTATGACCCTGTGGTCCACTTTACACGTATGACCCTGAGGTCCGCAGGTGGGCTGCACACTGAAGGCGTGTTAAACTCTTACCTTATGAACCACATTGCGTAGTTGGTGTGTTTTAATGAGGTGGCGGATATTATGGGCTATTTCCATCCATATGTGGTAGTATTCCGGCAGGTCCATCTAAAGTAAAATGTGATATAATATATTTATTCTATTATATATATTATTATAATATTTCATTTTATTTCTATATATCAGAAATGATAGCGACATCCTTCAGTGTCATTAGGGAACATAGGGCCTAGGGAACATAGGGCTGAGGGAACATAGGGCTGAGGGAACATAGGGCCTAGGGAACATAGGGCTGAGGGAAATTAGGGCTGAGGGAACATAGGACTGAGGGAACATAGGGCCTAGGGAACATAGGACTGAGGGAACATAGGGCTGAGGGAACTTAGGGCTGAGGGAACATAGGGCTGAGGGAACATAGGGCCTAGGGAACATAGGGCTGAGGGAACATAGGGCCTAGGGAACATAGGACTGAGGGAACATAGGGCCTAGGGAACATAGGGCTGAGGGAACATAGGGCTGAGGGAACTTAGGGCTGAGGGAACATAGGACTGAGGGAACATAGGGCCTAGGGAACATAGGACTGAGGGAACATAGGGCTGAGGGAACTTAGGGCTGAGGGAACATAGGGCTGAGGGAACATAGGGCCTAGGGAACATAGGGCTGAGGGAAATTAGGGCTGAGGGAACATAGGACTGAGGGAACATAGGGCCTAGGGAACATAGGACTGAGGGAACATAGGGCTGAGGGAACTTAGGGCTGAGGGAACATAGGGGTTAGGGAACATAGGGCCTAGGGAACATAGGGCTTAGGGAACATAGGGCTTAGGGAACATAGGACTGAGGGAACATAGGGCCTAGGGAAAATAGGACTGAGGGAACATAGGACTGAGGGAACATAGGGCTGAGGGAACATAGGGCATAGGGAACATAGGGCTGAGGGAACATAGGGCCTAGGGAACATAGGACTGAGGGAACATAGGGCCTAGGGAAAATAGGACTGAGGGAACATAGGGCTGAGGGAACATAGGGCTGAGGGAACATAGGGCCTAGGGAACATAGGGCCTAGGGAACATAGGACTGAGGGAACATAGGGCTGAGGGAACATAGGGCCTAGGGAACATAGGACTGAGGGAACATAGGGCTGAGGGGACATAGGGAACATAGGGCTGAGGGAACATAGGGCTGAGGGAACATAGGGCCTAGGGAACATAGGGCCTAGGGAACATAGGACTGAGGGAACATAGGGCCTAGGGAACATAGGACTGAGGGGACATAGGACTGAGGGGACATAGGACTGAGGGAACATAGGACTGAGGGGACATAGGACTGAGGGAACATAGGACTGAGGGGACATAGGACTGAGGGGACATAGGACTGAGGGGACATAGGACTGAGGGAACATAGGACTGAGGGGACATAGGGAACATAGGGCTGAGGGAACATAGGGCTGATGGAACATAGGGCCTAGGGAACATAGGGCCTAGGGAACATAGGGCCTAGGGAACATAGGACTGAGGGAACATAGGACTGAGGGGACATAGGACTGAGGGGACATAGGACTGAGGGAACATAGGACTGAGGGGACATAGGGAACATAGGGCTGAGGGAACATAGGGCTGATGGAACATAGGGCCTAGGGAACATAGGGCCTAGGGAACATAGGACTGAGGGAACATAGGACTGAGGGGACATAGGACTGAGGGGACATAGGACTGAGGGAACATAGGACTGAGGGGACATAGGGAACATAGGGCCTAGGGAACATAGGACTGAGGGAACATAGGGCTGATCCCAATGTCTTTCATGTAAATGGTTTCTGCTTTGTGTAGGTTAGTAGCGGTGGCATATAATCGTTTAAACCAGGGTGGCCTTAAAAAGTCTTAAATTGGTTAAAAATGTCATATGCTGGTCTTAAATACTGTAACTCGAGGTCTTAAATTTGTCAGGCAGGACTATTTATTTATTTATTTATTATTCTGGCGGGACTTTTCGGGACGGACATGTAGAGAGGCTTCTTTCTCGCTAGCTGCGTATATAAACGGTTATCAGCGCTTGCTAGCTAGTCTGCGATAATGGGTAAGTGCAAATTCCAGGACAGTTGGCTGGAAGACGTCCGTTTCCGAAGTTTCCGTCTGTTGCCAACCCAGAAGAGGCCAGATGCATTCTGGGTAAAAGTAAATTCAAGCTGAGTGAGTCTCATTGAGTGACACGCTATGCTTGGGTTGTAATCCAGCGGATCCCCCCCCCCCCCCACCCTCACGTGTTTTAGGGCTTACATTTCATTCAAGGTGGTCTTAAAAAGGTCTTAAAGTCTTAAATTTGACTTTCTGAAACCTGCAGATACCCTGGTTTAAACTATGTGATTAATATTGACCATTTTGATTATTTAATTAAATTGTACAAATTAAAAAGTTATGAAAGACCATTTTTTGATTCAAACAGAATAGAAATGTCTCATTCTTAAGTGAAATGTGAATCTCTTCATATATTGGCAATTTAAAGGGTTTTTTTGCGTGTAGAAATCTTTCACATCGTCCCTTTAAGCCCTCCTAACACTTCCATATATCCCGTAGGGACTGTGTGCGTGTGAAATAAAGAAAGATAATTTAATAACATAAAATAAATACATTATGTATATGACAGAATATATGAATTGATATTATCAAGTCGTGCTGAGGTATGTGGTAGGAATACAAATGTGAAACTTTTTTTTTCTCTTCCAAGAGGAACTATGCAGTAGCCTTTTATTTATATATTATTAAATATTATTATACTATACTTTATATAAATGCCCAGTACTCACCAACGGCTCTTCAAGAACAAACCCCAGTGGTGAGATCCCAAAGGTGTCCATGTCGCTTCTCAGGATCTCCTCGCTGCTCATCTCCATCCTGTCTGATGCTCTTCATGCTCATCTGGAGAGCATCAACTGCAGATCTCATCACTTCCACTTCCTTTTATCCTCTCGTTCAGAGACACACAACACAACAGCCAATCACACATCGGCATAACAACACGATGTGTGTGTGTTGACATGCAAACGGTGTGAGCTCCTCCTGCGTTCCTCTTAGTGGAGCCTCACCTTCGTTTGGACTTGTGGGAGGGCCATGTGTTCAAGGACAGTTCTCACGCTTATCGTTTAAAATGTTCAATTCATTTATCTGTGATTGTAATTCTCTATGGCGTTGGTTAGTCTGGCTTCTAGCTATCCAACGCCACACTTATATTTATCTTCTGTAATTTGTTTGTTTCTCTTTTAATTCATATTACTGTCATGTATGTTCTGCTGTAACCCGTGAACATCTGGGTTTCATAAAGTACCGTCTTATGTTCTGGTCCCTATGAGGAGCCGTTGGAAAAGGTTGAATAGACAGAACAATTGTCAACAGACATAATTTACATTTAGCGCACCGTGAATCTAATATTGGATCACTTATTACAACACGAGCCGTGACAGAGCGCTCTGGCTGTGAGGCTGGTTCATCCTCTGTGTGTGTGTGTGTGGCTGGTTTATCCTCTGTGTGTGTGTGTGTGTGAGGCTGGTTTATCCTGTGTGTGTGTGTGTGTGTGAGGCTGGTTTATCCTGTGTGTGTGTGTGTGTGTGAGGCTGGTTTATCCTGTGTGTGTGTGTGTGTGTGTGTGTGTGTGTGTGTGTG
>JAOPHQ010000768.1:0-25842 GCA_030340625.1 Merluccius polli
TTTTTGTGTGCCCCAACATATATGGAGGAAAACAGTAAACAATAATAAATATGGATTCAACAAATAAAAGGCGACAAAGAGCTAATACGATGTTTTTTACGCATAGGACTAAGCATAATCTGCGTAATCACTTACATGTTATACTTTAACTGCTCCCGGTTGTGGACTGAGAGGTGTCAAGACGTCTTGCAGGGACAGCCGCTGTCACCCAGCAAGACACCCAACTGGCGCCTCACGCCTCAGACCGCTCCCCATTAAAATACGCGGATCACGGGCAGACCCTGCAGGCCACGCTGCAACATCAAGAATGTTAAAAGTTTCATCAACAACAATCTGCGTGTTGATGGAAATGTACTTTCTTTCTACTGACGAACACGTCCTCATCTTTTGATGGCGCAATTATTTGTATGTGCGTCCCGTCAACAGCACCGACCACACCGGCATACCTGCATGCCATGAAGTTGGCTTTGATGCTGTGTAGTTGTTGATTGTCCAAAGGAAACCGGATAAACTGTTGGATGATATTAATGGTATTATTTCAGCCTTAACCACTTTGAACTGAGCTCTGTCAGCTCTTCTAGCCTGTATGGAAATATAGGATCATTGTGGAATCGTGTGTGTGTGTGTGTATGTATATATTTACATATATGACTATATCCCTCCGATAGCAACCCCCCCCCTCAACAATCGCGCAGACCGATTCTCAGTCATTATTTAGGTATTGTAAGTCATTATTTAGGTAACACACACATATTATGCACGCCTTCGAGAGCATTCAAATGAGCCACTTTAATCTAGATTAACCTAGAATAATTTCAATAATATTTAATCTAGATTAAAGAAATTAATCTATGCCCATCTCTAATATATATATATATATATATATATATATATATATATATATATATATATACTGTATATATGTGTGTATGTATTTTTTATTCTATTTTTATTATTTTATTATTATTGTGTTGTCTTGGTGTTATGGACCTTTCATGAGATGTGTCCTTAATAAAGTTTGAATTTAATTGAATTGATATGTGGTCTACAGAGCGCGTTGATGGTTCGGTTTATGGCTGACTGATGGTTGCGATATTCCTAAATCGTCGGCATTGCAAAGTTGCATTTTCCCTGTTGCTAAATATCGTGTTGCCAAACATTGTATTTCCTAATCGGGTTATTCCTGTTAGTCGGGGATGTTATTGCATCATCCCGCACTAATTCCACAACAAGTTTTATACCCTCACGATTTAACCTATATCTCTTGATCAATTCACAGTCTTCCACTGTCTCCAAAACATTTCGTCTCGCAGCCATTTTCCGATTCTTTGTGAATAGGTCTTCGTGAGTTAGGAGTCCTCTCAAGGACTTTTAGGCTCTGCTAGACCTAGGTGCTACTTTTAGGCCTAAAATACTTTGTGAATTGCTCTTAGTGAAAAAAATTAGGAGTCCTAAATTTAAGACTGACACGCCCATTATTTTTAGGGGTTTCTCCTAAATTCGCCAGTTAAGAGCTACTTTTAGCCCTAAGATCCTTTGTGAATACGGCCCCAGGTCTTGGACTATGTTGATATGATCAAAAGTGTATAAGGTACAAGGTACATGCTAGTAGTCATTGACGGATTCAGCAGATGGGTAGAAACAGTCCCATCAAAAGATAAAAGTGTGACTATTGTAATTAAGTTTTTGACTAGAAAAATCATGCCAAGGTTTGGAATTCAATTAGAAACTAGCTCAGACAATGGATCAGCTTTCATTCAGAAAACTGTGAATAGTGTGGTGCAGCAGTTACGCATCAAACAGCGATTAGGGGTTTACCATTCCCAGTCACAAGGAATAGTGGAAAGAGTGAATGGGACATTCACGACAAAAATGAACAACATTTCTGGAAGTGTAAATTGAATTTGGTAGATGCACTACCACTAACACTAATGAGTTATCGCATGCAAGCTAACAGAATGACGCATCTAATCCCGCATGAAATGCATACGGGTCGACCCATGCTCTCACCGACACTTCGAGGGCCCCACAAGGGGCCCCCATTAGAACAATTAGAATTGGAAAAAGTATATCAGACAACTAACTTCCATACACAAGCTCATATTCTACCAGGAGAAAGACAGAGTTCCAGAGCCAGAGGACGAACCGCCAAGGGGGGTGGAGCCAGATGACCAGTTGTACCTGAGGGTGTTCAGGAGAAAGTGGAACGAGCCCAGGAGAGAAGGACCATATAAAGTCACCAATACGACACCAACAGATATCGAGGTGGAAGGGAGTTCCACCTGGTACCACCTCAACCACTGCAGAAAAGATGCTCAACCAAGGACGAGGGAGGAGCACGAGGCGAAGCTGGGTGTAGGTGTACCCGGCACAGACCGACCACCCCAGGACCAGACCCAGCCCAGCCAGGAGCAACAGACATATGATGATGCCGAGGCTGATGAGCCTGCTACTGATCCTCTGCGGGCTTTGGCAAATTCCACAGACCCACGGACGGATCCAGAGGAAGAGTGTAACCACAACAACAGAGCAGACCTGGACCAACCAGGAATTAGGTGGTAATACTAGAGAAAGCATGAACGTGTTGCAGGAAAGGCCAGCCCCGAGATATTCAGAATAGTTAACCACGCAAGGAAAAAAGGTCTGAAAATCAAGTTGTCTTATACACTCACCGGCCACTTTATTAGGTACACCTTGCTAGTACCGGGTTGGACCCCCTTTTGCCTTCAGAACTGCCTTAATCCTTCGTGGCACAGATTCAACAAGGTACTGGAAACATTCCTCAGAGAGTTTGGTCCATATTGACATGATAGCATCACGCAGTTGCTGCAGATTTGTCGGCTGCACATCCATGATGCGAATCTCCCGTTCCACCACATCCCAAAGGTGCTCTATTGGATTGAGATCTGGTGACTGTGGAGGCCATTTGAGTACAGTGAACTCATTGTCATGTTCAAGAAACCAGTCTGAGATGATTCGCGCTTTATGACATGGCGCGTTATCCTGCTGGAAGTAGCCATCAGAAGATGGGTACACTGTGGTCATAAAGGGATGGAAATGGTCAGCAACAATACTCAGGTAGTCTGTGGCTTTGACACGATGCTCAATTGGTACTAATAAGCCCAAAGTGTGCCAGGAAACACCACCACCAGCCTGAACCGTTGATACAAAGCAGGATGGATCCATGCTTTCATGTTGTTGACGCCAAATTCTGACCCTACCATCCGAATGTCGCAGCAGAAATCGAGACTCATCAGACCAGGCAACGTTTTTCCAATCTTCGATTGTCCAATTTTGGTGAGCCTGTGCGAATTGTAGCCTCAGTTTCCTGTTCTTAGCTGACAGGAGTGGCACCCGGTGTGGTCTTCTGCTGCTGTAGCCCATCCGCCTCAAGGTTCGACGTGTTGTGCGTTCAGAGATGCTCTTCTGCATACCTCTGTTGTAACGAGTGGTTATTTGAGTTACAGTTGCCTTTCTATCAGCTCGAACCAGTCTGGCCATTCTCCTCTGACCTCTAGCATCAACAAGGCATTTGCGCCCACAGAACTGCCGCTCACTGGATATTTTCTCTTTTTCGGACCATTCTCTGTAAACCCTAGAGATGGTTGTGCGTGAAAATCCCAGTAGATCAGCAGTCTCTGAAATACTCAGACCAGCCCGTCTGGCACCAACAACCATGCCACATTCAAAGTCACTTAAATCACCTTTCTTCCCCATTCTGATGCTCGGTTTGAACTGCAGCAGATCGTCCTGACCATGTCTACATGCCTAAATGCATTGAGTTGCTGCCATGTGATTGGCTGATTAGAAATGTGCGTTAACGAGCAGTTGGACAGGTGTACCTAATAAAGTGGCCGGTGAGTGTATGTTCAAATATATATTCAATTATATATTCAAAGTGTTAACTATGCAGACAAACAACAAGTTACTCTTACTGACATGATAGGTAGCGAGATGCTAGGTAGCTATACCCAAAAGTATAACTTAGTAACCCGGGGACGAGTTCAATGTACAATAGATATTCGGCAAGAACCAATGTACTGGTGTATAACAGTAGAATCAAGAGATCAATGGGATCAGGGTAGTAGTACGTACAAAATTAGAAGTAAAAAGAGGTCTCCGCATGTAGAGTTAGAAATAATACTAGACTTAAAACCAAATGTAGAAGTCTCTTGTGTGACCAAGGACCAACGGGGTACAGTCCTTCAATAGGGTTAGGGTTAGCCGCACACACACACGCGTTTTTTTCCAATGTGAAACACGTGAGGACACGCTGTATTTATCAAATTGATTGGGTCTTATTAGTCATATATACCTTTTGTCATTTAATCCTTCTTGTGTGGGTACTGTAGCAACTCGGGGTGGCAGTGGAGGCTCAAGGTAAACACCCAAAACAGTACAGAGGGTCCAAAGCCTCAATCGGCGGTTTATTTAGGTTCAAACACGGGGAATGCTCAATATCGGGGGAAGGTGTCCGCCGTGCGGCTCACGTCCTCTCCGTCTCGTCCTCGTTGTCGTCCTGTCTTCCATCCGACTCTCCTCCCCTTCCTGTCGGTCGGTGGTCGCCTTTTATCACCTGGGTGCCTCCGACCCAGGTGTTCCTCGTTGCGCCGATTAAGACTCTCGGGAGACCGGGATTTGTCGCCGGCTATCGGCCAGCGACGGTATATGCCGGCCTCCACTCTCCCAAATAGGGGGCGTGGCCGAGTAGGGATGCCACACACTCCCCCCCTTTGCTCACGCCCCTCCGTGCGCGGGGCCCAGCCCCCGCACGCGTCCCGACGGGACAAGGCGTCGGCGTGGTCCCGTCCCGGCCTATGCTCCACTGTGAAGGAGTACGGCTGGAGGGACAGGAACCACCTCGTGACCCGGGCGTTCGTGTCCTTGGCGGTGGCCATCCATTTCAGCGGGGCGTGGTCCGTCACCAGGGTGAACTGGTGTCCTAGGAGGTAATATGTGAGTTTAGTGATGGCCCACTTGATGGCCAATGCCTCTTTTTCTAGGGTGCTGTAGTTTTTCTCATGGGGGAGGAGTTTCCGGCTGATGTAGGTCACCGGATGCTCCTCCCCGTCCCGGCTCTGGGATAGGACCCCTCCTAGTCCCACGTCCGATGCGTCTGTATGGAGGGTAAATGGGAGGTTAAAATCGGGCGTTACGAGTAACGGCTCATCACATAGGGCCCCCCGTAAGACCTCGAAAGCCCCGCTCGCTGCCTCCGTCCAACCTACCCTATCCGGGAGGGCCTTCCGGGTGAGATCGTTCAAGGGGCTGGCTAGCGTGGCATACCCTGGGATAAACCGTTGGTAATATCCCACCAACCCCAAGAACGACCTCACCTGTTTTTTGGTCTGCGGTTGAGGCCACTCCCGGATAGCGGCCACTTTGTCCTCCTGGGGCTGCACGTTCCCCCTCCCCACCCGGTACCCCAGATATGCCGTCTCGATCTTCCCCAACCTGCATTTCGCCGGGTTGGCGGTGAGTCCAGCTGCTCGTAGACTGTTGAGCACTGCTCTTAGGTGCCCTATATGGTCGTCCCAGCTGTTGCTGTGGACTATAATGTCGTCTATGTAGGCTGCTGCGTAGCCGCAGTGCGGCCTTAGGACCCGGTCCATCATCCTCTGGAAAGTAGCGGGGGCCCCGTGGACACCGAAGGGCAGGACGGTGTACTGAAACAGGCCCCCCGGTGTCGCAAAGGCCGTCTTCTCCCGGGAGGACGGGGTCAGGGGGACCTGCCAGTACCCCTTGGTCAGGTCTAGCGTGGACAGGTACCGAGCCGGCCCCAGCCGCTCGATCAGTTCGTCCACTCTAGGCATGGGGTAAGAGTCAAAGTCAGACACAGCATTTAGACGGCGAAAGTCATTGCAGAACCGAAGTGTCCCGTCCGGTTTGGGTACCAGCACGACCGGGCTGGCCCACGCGCTCCGCGACTCCTCAATCACCCCGAGGTTCAACATACGCTCTACCTCTGACCGGATTGCGTGACGTCGGGACTCGGGTACTCGGTACGGCGGGATTCGGGCCGTCACCCCCGGCGGGGTCCGAATCTCGTGGGCTATCACCGAGGTCCGTCCCAGGGTGTCCGAGAACACGTCCCGGTTCTGGAGCACCAGCTCGTTCACCTCCTGTCTCTGGGCGGGGCTAAGGTCGGTCCCCATCGGTACGTTAGGGAGCGGGGGTCGGGCCATCAAGGCCATCGGCGGTGGCACTGGAGGGTCGCCGCTACCCCTTTATTGTTTTAATATGTTTACGTGGTATAGCTGGGTGGGCTTGCGCCTCCCCGGCTGTCTCACCCGGTAATTTACCGGACCTACGGCCTCTACCACCTCATACGGGCCCTGCCACTTGGCTAGGAATTTGCACTCGCTTGTCGGTACTAGCACTAGGACCTGGTCGCCCGGTTGAAAAGTCCGTACCCGCGCCCCCTTATTATATGACCGCGCTTGGGTCTGTTGCGCGCGGGTTAGGTGGTCCCGGACTATGGGCCACACTTTCGCCATTCTGTCCCGGAATAGCTCCACATGTTCGATCGTGGTCCTGTGGGGGGACGGATGACTCTCCCACGCCTCTTTGGCCAGGTCCAAGATTCCACGGGGCCTCCTCCCATAAAGGAGTTCAAACGGCGAGAACCCCGTGGAAGCTTGGGGCACCTCGCGAATGGCAAAGAGGACGTGGGGGAGGAGCTGGTCCCAATTTTTTCCGTCCTCCGTGATGCATTTTTTTAGCATCTGTTTTATTGTTTTATTGAACCGTTCGACGAGCCCGTCCGTCTGCGGGTGGTATACTGAGGTCCTAAGCTGCGCCACCTGGAGGATTTTTAATAGTTCTTTTATTACCCGCGACATAAAACAGGACCCTTGGTCCGTGAGGATCTCCTTCGGGAGCCCCACTCGGCTGAACAGCAGCGTCAGTTCTCGGGCTACCGCCTTGCTGGTCGCCGCGCACAGGGGAAGGGCCTCAGGATATCGGGTCGCGTAGTCAAGGATCACTAGCAGGTAACGATGTCCCCGACTAGTCTTGGGCAGAGGGCCCACAATGTCTAATGCGATGCGCTCGAATGGAGTCTCTATGATTGGCATCGGTATCAGCGGGCTTCGCTCCCCTCCCCGTGGCGCTACACGTTGGCACTCGGCGCACTCCTGGCAGTACCGCTCTACATCCCTCCGAACCCCCGGCCAATAAAACCGGGCCACGACTCTCTCTCTGGTTTTGTCCATGCCCAGATGTGCCCCGAGCAAGTGAGTGTGTGCCATGAACAAAACCTTACTCACGTACGGACGCGGGACGACTAATTGCCGTACCGTCTCCCCCCCCCGCTCGTCGACCCTATATAACAGCCCTCGCTGGGTGCAAAAGTGGGGGTAGGTCACGGGGCCCACCGAGTCCCTCACCTGCCCGTCGTGGGCAACCACCTGTCCCCACGCATGTCGCAGGGCGTCGTCCCGGTGCTGGGCTGTGGCGAACTGGCCCGGCCGGGCCGAGTTCTCCCCCCCAGCCTGGGCGAAGTCCGACAGCTCGGTTAGGGGGGAGCTCTCGGGCTCAGCGGGGCCGTTCCCCCTCTCGGAGGCGGTGACAGTGTCGGACTCGGGCCTGGGTCCGTCTCCCTGTCGTACCGGGTCCCCGGTGGACCGGGCCGGGCTTCCCGGCGCTGATGGCCCCTCTCCTCCGGAGTCGGGCTCGTCCCCCGACTCGGTGGGTCTGGCGGACGCTCGGCGGGTCGCTCCCAGGGCTGGTTCGGGTCCGGCGGTGGTCCCTCGGGTCGTTGGTCGCCGTGCCTCTCTCTGCTCCGGTCGTCCGCCTGGCCGCCGCCGCTCTCGTCCTCCTCGGTCCCCCTTCGTTGGGCTCCAGAACCGAGCGAAGATGGGGCAGTCCCGGCCGATTAGGAACGGTAACGGGAGGGTCGGTACTATTCCGGCCCGTGCCACATATACCCCTTGTGGCGTGCGCACCACCACGTGGCAGGTCTCGTAGGACCGAGTGTCCCCGTGTACACAGGAAACCTGCATCGGGGTTTCCGGTCTCCCCCCGGCTATGTCGGCCCTCACCAAGGTCACGGCACTCCCTGTGTCCAACAGGGCATGAGTGTCCACGTGCATCACCTTGATGGGGACGGTGGGGGAGTCCTTGGCCCCTTGGGCCCAACAGGTGGCCAGCATACAGGCGGGGTGGTCTGCCGGCCATGTACCCGCCGAGGGCATGGGGACGTCCTGCCGGTCCGGACAGTCACGGGCTAGGTGTCCCCGTTGTCCGCAGTGGTAGCAGGACCTGCGTTCGGGTTCCCCTTGGTCTCGGGGCGTGGGGACCGGTCCGGTCCTCGGCAGCGGGGTCGGCGTCCCTCTCCGGATGGGTCGGGGAGTGGGTCTCGGGTCCGCCGCCAGCCGTCGCGCCACCTGCCAGTTCTCCAGCTGGCGGACGAGGTCGTCCACGGTCTCGGGGTACTGGTGGGCCAGGATCCTCCGGGCGTCGGGGGGCAGCTGCCTCACGGTGTTGTCCACGACGACCCGGTCCACGGGGCTGGGTCCCTCTCCCTCGGCCAACCATCTCCGGGCTAGCCGACACTGACGGGCTATCTGGGTCCGGACGGGTTCTTGGACGTCGAACGTCCATTCCCGGAACTTGAGGGCCTTTACCGCCAGGCTATGGCCATAGTACGCCAATATGGTGGCTTTGAGGGCGGGATATCGTCCCGCGTCCCCGGGGCTGAGGTCCTGGCTCGCTTGCTGGGCGGGTCCCGTCAAGAACGGTGTCACTATATAGGCCCACTGGGCCTCGGGCCACCTCTCCTGGGTCGCCACCCGCTCAAAAGTCTCGAGGTATGCCTCTACCTCATCGTCGGGACCCAGCTTAGTGAGCCGACTCGTGGGGGCGGTGGTTGGTGGGGCCTGTGTAGCCTGCTGGGTCAGGCGGAGTACCGCCTCGGTCAGCAGGTCCATCCGGTGGTCCGACTCCCTGGGGCCTGCGGTCGCTCCGGGGTTCTGCATCGTCCTCCACTGGTGGTCCCCTCCTTCCACGGTGGACCCGTAGGAAAAAATCCCCCGAAGAAACCCGGGGTCGGGTGCTACCCTGAGCCGTGCGTGGACCGAGTTGCCCGCATCCTCCACCATATGTAGCAACTCGGGGTGGCAGTGGAGGCTCAAGGTAAACACCCAAAACAGTACAGAGGGTCCAAAGCCTCAATCGGCGGTTTATTTAGGTTCAAACACGGGGAATGCTCAATATCGGGGGAAGGTGTCCGCCATGCGGCTCACGTCCTCTCCGTCTCGTCCTCGTCGTCGTCCTGTCTTCCATCCGACTCTCCTCCCCTTCCTGTCGGTCGGTGGTCGCCTTTTATCACCTGGGTGCCTCCGACCCAGGTGTTCCTCGTTGCGCCGATTAAGACTCTCGGGAGACCGGGATTTGTCGCCGGCTATCGGCCAGCGACGGTATATGCCGGCCTCCACTCTCCCAAATAGGGGGCGTGGCCGAGTAGGGATGCCACAGTACTCCTTTCCCATTGCCATGGCTTGCTACGCGACGGATAATGCGCTCTGTAGCGCTCCAATCAGTGGCGGTGTAGGGTGGGGGCCAGCGGGGGCCAGTGCCCCCGGAACTCTGAGTCCGGACCCCAGAGTTATTAAAATACAATTAATCTGTATTTTAATGAATTAATGACACATTTAGGTATGCAATTCCTATTTTAATTAATTAATTGCACATTTAAGTAATTATTTAATGGTGTATTTATTTATTTTTGGCACTTTTAGTCCTCCATAAAACTGTACTGTATCTTGATTACTTGACTTGATTCGTGTGTGTGTGTGTGTGTGTGTGTGTGTGCAGACAACATGGAAGATCATTACTGCCCTCTCGCTTAACTCTACTCTGCCTGCAACCCTTTTCATCATTTTTTTGTAACTTTGTTTCCCACATAATGAGGTTGAAAGGGCATAGGTTGCTGTATAAATAAGTACTTCAAAAAGGAATGTTTGTTGTAGGTGTGCTCCTTGTATATAATATCATAATGTCACTACATATTACATAATGTACTACACACTCGGGCAGTAGCCCCCGTGGCACTTTCAAAATTTCCCCCGATGGAATTTTCTAGTTATTAGTGCCACGGGGCCATCGCACCGAGCACTATTGTTATTGTGTGGATTTCTTTCTTATTATTTCTCTTCCGGACGCTTTTCGATTCGCTACTAGTCCTACAACTCGAAGAGTTGTAGGACACATTATATATCAAAATGTGCGTCTTCTTCGGGATCGGTGTGCTATTGATTTTCTAAGAATAATACGAATTTTTCTATAATACGAAAAATACCGGAAAATTTCCCATAGAGAATGAATGGGAGGGGGTAAAAAAACAAAGACTTTTCGTACTGTCTGCTGCTCCGGCATACTTTCACCTAGAAACTCAATTTAAACTTTAAACTGTAGACACAAGTCTTGTGTATTTGGTGTAGTATTCCACGTTTTGATAGGTCATATCATTTTTAATCAATCACTGATCAATGACCATGATCATTTTTGGAGAAATTATGAGATTATAATGGGTGTGTATTGCGAGGAATGTTCCCGCCAGAGTCAGATTAGAGTGGGAGAGAGCCCAAAATTAATCCAGATTTTGTCTCTTTCCACGCTGCTCCTGGCCACAGTTTACACTTTACACACATGATTTTTTCCAGTTTTGTAGACATACTTGTTCTGTCTCTCACAATGTGCTCAAAAAATCAGAGAGACTTACAGAATTTGAATTAGCAGCCTCTAAGTGCGGCCAGTCTGTCTCTTCTCCTCATTGACTGCAATACAAATATTTTCAGAGAGAAGCAGAACGGACCCCTGTTTTAAACTTGCAAGTGTGTCTTGCAAGTGTAAGCTACACAGACATATTATATATCAAACTGTTCGCCTGAATCCCGGGATTCCTACGGTGTAAATATCTAAGCTGTGACATGTATACTTTTTGAGTTAGACCGTTTGAAGCCAGCCCTGCTTTCCTCATAGAGAATAGTGGCAGTTTGGAGAGAAGCAGAGTGAGGGACAAAGTGGCAGTTGGCAATCAATACACGCAGCCGCCCCCTCCCCCCACTGGAGTAGTGGGGGGAGGGGCGGCTGTGTAACCCGTTTCTATGACTACTGTATTAGTAGAAGTAGCATGTATTCATATATTCATACAAGAGGACTCCTATTGGTCAACGCCGATCTGCTCTTCCGCGTTTATCAAGCTTTTTTTTATTTTTTATTAATTAATTAATTAATTAAAAAAAATTTTTTTATTATTATTTTTTTTTTATTAATTAAATTTTTTTTTTTTTTTTTTTTTTGCGTTTATCAAGCTACACACTGATTGGACGGCGGATACAAGAGGACTCCTATTGGTCAGCGCCGATCTGCTCTTCCGCGTTTATCAAGCTTATTTTTTATTTATTTTTTTATTTTTTTATTAATTAATTTATTATTATTATTATTATTTTATTTATTTTTTTATTTTTTAATTAATTACATTTTTTATTTTATTTTTTTATTTTTGCGTTTATCAAGCTACACACTGATTGGACGGCGGATACAAGAGGACTCCTATTGGTCAACGCCGATCTGCTCTTCCACGTTTATCAAGCTCTCTTTTTCTTTTCTTTTTTTTGGAAATTTATTTAATTAATTAATTAATTGATTAAATTATTTTTTTTTTTTTTTGCGTTTATCAAGCTACACAGGAAAACAACAGCTTTATGATGGCGGCGGTGAACGGGAACTGCTTCTGGTAAGATTCGCCGTTTTGAATCTCAAATACAGGTCCACGGTGGTGTGTTAAAACCCATGCGCGCACGCGCACACACACACACACACACACACACACGAGAACGCGCTGTTTCATCCATGAATGGGAGGAGGTAAAAAAAACAAGACTTTTCTGCTGTCTGCTGCTCCGGCATACTTTCACCTAAAAACACAATTTAAACTTTAAACAGTAGACACAAGTCTTGTGTATTTGGTGTACTATTCCACGTTTTGATAGGTCATATAGTTTTTAATCAATCACTGATCAATGACCATGATCATTTTGGGATAAATTATGAGATTATAATGGGTGCGTTTATCAAGCTACACAGGAAAACAACAGCTTTATGATGGCGGCGGTGAACGGGAACTGCATCTGGTAAGATTCGCCGTTTTGAATCTCAAATACGGGTCCACGGTGGTGTGTTAAAACCCACGCGCGCGCACACACACACACACAGGAGAACGCGCTGTTTCATCCGCGCGCACACACACACACATAAAACTGTACTGTATCTTGATTACTTGACTTGATTTGTGTGTGTGTGTGTGTGTGTGTGTGCAGACAACATGCAAGATCATCACGTGTGTGTGTGTGTGTGTGTGTGTGTGTGGGTGTGTATGTGCAGACAACATGGAAGATCATTACTGCCCTCTCGCTTAACTCTACTCTACACCAGCACCTGCTTGATTTTCTTGCATGACTTACCTGACTTCCTCAATAATATATGGGGACGACTGGGCCAGAGCCAGGCACACTCAAAATTTCTTTAGAAATTTTCTAGTTATTATTATTGAGTGTGCCTGAAAGCACACTATCTATTATCCACCGGGCTTATTATTATTCTTATTATTGAGTGTGCCTGAAAGCACACTATATACTATCCACCGGGCTTATTATTATTCTTATTATTGAGTGTGCCTGAAAGCACACTATCTATTATCCACCGGGCTTATTATTATTGAGTGTGCCTGAAAGCACACTATCTATTATCCACCGGGCTTATTATTATTATTGAGTGTGCCTGAAAGCACACTATCTATTATCCACCGGGCTTATTATTGAGTGTGCCTGAAAGCACACTATCTATTATCCACCGGGCTTATTATTGAGTGTGCCTGAAAGCACACTATCTATTATCCACCGGGCTTATTATTATTATTATTGAGTGTGCCTGAAAGCACACTATCTATTATCCACCGGGCTTATTATTGAGTGTGCCTGAAAGCACACTATCCATTATCCACCGGGCTTATTATTGAGTGTGCCTGAAAGCACACTATCTATTATCCACCGGGCTTATTATTATTATTATTATTATTCTTACGTTTCTTACACGTTTTTTCGGTCGACTTCTCCGCCCGCAGCTTTGGTCACACATACACAAAAAAGGTATCAAAACGTGCGGCTCTTCCGGGGCAAGTGTGCTAAGACTTTTGTGAAAATAATACGAATTTTTCGCGACGTAAGTCGCGAAAAACAGCGAAAAAAGTCCCATAGAGAATGAATGGGAGGAGGTAAAAAAAACAAGACTTTTCTGCTGTCTGCTGCTCCGGCATACTTTCACCTAGAAACTCAATTTGAACATTAAACAGTAGACACAAGTCTTGTGTATTTGGTGTACTATTCCACGTTTTGATAGGTCATATCGTTTTTAATCAATCACTGATCAATGACCATGATCATTTTTGGAGAAATTATGAGATTATAATGGGTGTGTATTGCGAGGAATTTTCCCGCCTTTTCCCGCCAGAGTGCAGGTTAGAGTGGGAGAGAGCCCAAAATTAATCCAGATTTTGTCTCTTTCCACGCTGCTCCTGGCCACAGTTTACACTTTACACACATGATTTTTTTCAGTTTTGTAGACATACTTGTTCTGTCTCTCACAATGTGCTCAAATAATCAGAGAGACTTACAGAATTTGAATTAGCAGCCTCTAAGTGCGGCCAGTCTGTCTCTTCTCCCCATTGACTGCAATACAAATATTTTCAAATATTTTCAGAGAGAAGCAGAACGGACCCCTGTTTTAAACTTGCAAGTGTGTCTTGCAAGTGTAAGCTACACAGACATATTATATATCAAACTGTTCGCCTGAATCCCGGGATTCCTACGGTGTAAATATCTAAGCTGTGACATGTATACCTTTTGAGTTAGACCGTTTGAAGCCAGCCCTGCTTTCCTCATAGAGAATAGTGGCAGTTTGGAGAGAAGCAGAGTGAGGGACAAAGTGGCAGTTGGCAATCAATACACACGCGCAGCCGCCCCCTCCCCCCACTGGAGTAGTGGGGGGAGGGGCGGCTGCGTAACCCGTTTCTATGACTACTGTATTAGTAGAAGTAGCATGTTCGTGTCAGAGTGCAGGTTAGAGTGGGAGAGAGCTCAAAATAAATCCAGATTGTTTCTCTTTCCACGCTGCTCCTGGCCACAGTTTATACTTTACACACATGATTTTTTCCAGTTTTGTAGACATACTTGTTCTGTCTCTCACAATGTGCTCAAAAAATCCGAGAGACTTACAGAATTTGAATTAGCAGCCTCTAAGTGCGGCCAGTCTGTCTCTTCTCCTCATTGACTGCAATACAAATATTTTCAAATATTTTCAGAGAGAAGCAGAACGGACCCCTGTTTTAAACTTGCAAGTGTGTCTTGCAAGTGTAAGCTACACAGACATATTATATATCAAACTGTTCGCCTGAATCCCGGGATTCCTACGGTGTAAATATCTAAGCTGTGACATGTATACCTTTTGAGTTAGACCGTTTGAAGCCAGCCCTGCTTTCCTCATAGAGAATAGTGGCAGTTTGGAGAGAAGCAGAGTGAGGGACAAAGTGGCAGTTGGCAATCAATACACACGCGCAGCCGCCCCCTCCCCCCACTGGAGTAGTGGGGGGAGGGGCGGCTGCGTAACCCGTTTCTATGACTACTGTATTAGTAGAAGTAGCATGTTCGTGTCAGAGTGCAGGTTAGAGTGGGAGAGAGCTCAAAATAAATCCAGATTGTTTCTCTTTCCACGCTGCTCCTGGCCACAGTTTATACTTTACACACATGATTTTTTCCAGTTTTGTAGACATACTTGTTCTGTCTCTCACAATGTGCTCAAAAAATCCGAGAGACTTACAGAATTTGAATTAGCAGCCTCTAAGTGCGGCCAGTCTGTCTCTTCTCCTCATTGACTGCAATACAAATATTTTCAAATATTTTCAGAGAGAAGCAGAACGGACCCCTGTTTTAAACTTGCAAGTGTGTCTTGCAAGTGTAAGCTACACAGACATATTATATATCAAACTGTTCGCCTGAATCCCGGGATTCCTACGGTGTAAATATCTAAGCTGTGACATGTATACCTTTTGAGTTAGACCGTTTGAAGCCAGCCCTGCTTTCCTCATAGAGAATAGTGGCAGTTTGGAGAGAAGCAGAGTGAGGGACAAAGTGGCAGTTGGCAATCAATACACACGCGCAGCCGCCCCCTCCCCCCACTGGAGTAGTGGGGGGAGGGGCGGCTGCGTAACCCGTTTCTATGACTACTGTATTAGTAGAAGTAGCATGTTCGTGTCAGAGTGCAGGTTAGAGTGGGAGAGAGCTCAAAATAAATCCAGATTGTTTCTCTTTCCACGCTGCTCCTGGCCACAGTTTATACTTTACACACATGATTTTTTCCAGTTTTGTAGACATACTTGTTCTGTCTCTCACAATGTGCTCAAAAAATCCGAGAGACTTACAGAATTTGAATTAGCAGCCTCTAAGTGCGGCCAGTCTGTCTCTTCTCCTCATTGACTGCAATACAAATATTTTCAAATATTTTCAGAGAGAAGCAGAACGGACCCCTGTTTTAAACTTGCAAGTGTGTCTTGCAAGTGTAAGCTACACAGACAAATTATATATCAAACTGTTCGCCTGAATCCCGGGATTCCTACGGTGTAAATATCTAAGCTGTGACATGTATACTTTTTGAGTTAGACCGTTTGAAGCCAGCCCTGCTTTCCTCATAGAGAATAGTGGCAGTTTGGAGAGAAGCAGAGTGAGGGACAAAGTGGCAGTTGGCAATCAATATACACGCGCAGCCGCCCCCTCCCCCCACTGGAGTAGTGGGGGGAGGGGCGGCTGTGTAACCCGTTTCTTTGACTACTGTCAAAGGTGTTTCCACTTGATCTAATTAAGGTCGGTTAGTCAGTGGCCCGAGGCTGTTGTCAGGCAAACTCTACAGATATCCGTCGTCTGATTGGACGGCGGATACAAGAGGACTCCTATTGGTCAACGCCAATCTGCACTTTCGCGTTTATCAAGCTTTTTTTTTTTTTTTATTTTTTATTAATTAATTAATTTTAAAAAAACAAATTTATTTTTTTTAATTTTTTTTATTAAATTACTTTTTTTTTTTTTTTGCGTTTATCAAACTACACACTGATTGGACGGCGGATACAAGAGGACTCCTATTGGTCAACGCCGATCTGCTCTTCCGCGTTTATCAAGCTTTTTTTAAAAATTATTATTATTAATTAATTAATTAAAAAATAATTAAATTAATTATTTATTTATTTTTGCGTTTATCAAGCTACACAGGAAAACAACAGCTATATGATGGCGGCGGTGAACGGGAACTGCTTCTGGTGAGATTCACCGTTTTGAATCTCAAATACAGGTCCACGGTGGTGTGTTAAAACCCACGCGCGCGCGCACACACACACACACACACACACACACACACACACACACACACACACACACACACACACACGAGAATGCGCTGTTTCATCCGCGTGCACACACACACACAGGAGAACGCGCTGTTTCATCCGCGCGCACACACACACATAAAACTGTACTGTATCTTGATTACTTGACTTGATTTGTGTGTGTGTGTGTGTGTGTGCAGACAACATGCAAGATCATCACGTGTGTGTGTGTGTGTGTGTGTGTGTGTGTGTGTGTGTGTGTGTGTGTGCAGACAACATTGAAGATCATTACTGCCCTCTCGCTTAACTCTACTCTACACCAGCACCTGCTTGATTTTCTTGCATGACTTACATGACTTCCTCAATAATATATGGGGACGACTGGGCCAGAGCCAGGCACACTCAAAATTTCTTTAGAAATTTTCTAGTTATTATTATTATTCTTACGTTTCTTACACGTTTTTTCGGTCAACTTCTCCTCCCGCAGCTTTGGTCACACATACACAAAAAAGGTATCAAAACGTGCGGCTCTTCCGGGGCAAGTGTGCTAAGACTTTTGTGAAAATAATACGAATTTTTCGCGACGTAAGTCGCGAAAAACAGCGAAAAAAGTCCCATAGAGAATGAATGGGAGGAGGTAAAAAAAACAAGACTTTTCTGCTGTCTGCTGCTCCGGCATTCTTTCACCTAGAAACTCAATTTGAACATTAAACAGTAGACACAAGTCTTGTGTATTTGGTGTACTATTCCACGTTTTGATAGGTCATATCGTTTTTAATCAATCACTGATCAATGACCATGATCATTTTTGGAGAAATTATGAGATTATAATGGGTGTGTATTGCGAGGAATTTTCCCGCCTTTTCCCGCCAGAGTGCAGGTTAGAGTGGGAGAGAGCCCAAAATTAATCCAGATTTTGTCTCTTTCCACGCTGCTCCTGGCCACAGTTTACACTTTACACACATGATTTTTTCCAGTTTTGTAGACATACTTGTTCTGTCTCTCACAATGTGCTCAAATAATCAGAGAGACTTACAGAATTTGAATTAGCAGCCTCTAAGTGCGGCCAGTCTGTCTCTTCTCCCCATTGACTGCAATACAAATATTTTCAAATATTTTCAGAGAGAAGCAGAACGGACCCCTGTTTTAAACTTGCAAGTGTGTCTTGCAAGTGTAAGCTACACAGACATATTATACATCAAACTGTTCGCCTGAATCCCGGGATTCCTACGGTGTAAATATCTAAGCTGTGACATGTATACTTTTTGAGTTAGACCGTTTGAAGCCAGCCCTGCTTTCCTCATAGAGAATAGTGGCAGTTTGGAGAGAAGCAGAGTGAGGGACAAAGTGGCAGTTGGCAATCAATACACACGCGCAGCCGCCCCCTCCCCCCACTGGAGTAGTGGGGGGAGGGGCGGCTGCGTAACCCGTTTCTATGACTACTGTATTAGTAGAAGTAGCATGTTCGTGTCAGAGTGCAGGTTAGAGTGGGAGAGAGCTCAAAATAAATCCAGATTGTTTCTCTTTCCACGCTGCTCCTGGCCACAGTTTACACTTTACACACATGATTTTTTCCAGTTTTGTAGACATACTTGTTCTGTCTCTCACAATGTGCTCAAAAAATCAGAGAGACTTACAGAATTTGAATTAGCAGCCTCTAAGTGCGGCCAGTCTGTCTCTTCTCCTCATTGACTGCAATACAAATATTTTCAAATATTTTCAGAGAGAAGCAGAACGGACCCCTGTTTTAAACTTGCAAGTGTGTCTTGCAAGTGTAAGCTACACAGACATATTATATATCAAACTGTTCGCCTGAATCCCGGGATTCCTACGGTGTAAATATCTAAGCTGTGACATGTATACTTTTTGAGTTAGACCGTTTGAAGCCAGCCCTGCTTTCCTCATAGAGAATAGTGGCAGTTTGGAGAGAAGCAGAGTGAGGGACAAAGTGGCAGTTGGCAATCAATACACACGCGCAGCCGCCCCCTCCCCCCACTGGAGTAGTGGGGGGAGGGGCGGCTGTGTAACCCGTTTCTTTGACTACTGTCAAAGGTGTTTCCACTTGATCTAATTAAGGTTGGTTAGTCAGTGGCCCGAGGCTGTTGTCAGGTGTGGGGTTTGTGTCCCGGGGAAGAAGGCTGCCGACAACAGGAAACGCTTATAACTCACTTTATTTGTTTAGGTTTAAGTTATTTCTAACCTACGTAACAATGGAGAGGTAATGTAAAAGTCACGCCGCGTGGAGAGATCGTCCGCGCGTCCCTCTGGAGGTCTGCCTGGGGTGTTCTGATTCTAACCGGATGCTTCCGCCGGGTGCCCCTGGGCAGGAGGCGTGGCCTCCATGACGCACAATGGCTGGCGTTAAGCGCCGCCTCCAGTATATCGTTTGGCGCCATCATGTGTTGTGGTGCAGTTACTACAACTTGTATATTTATTACTACTCTTTTGAGCTGCTGATACATATTATTATTAATCCGCAACACAGGCAAACTCTACAGATATCCGTCGTCTGATTGGACGGCGGATACAAGAGGACTCCTATTGGTCAACGCCGATCTGCTCTTCCGCGTTTATCAAGCTTTTTCTTTTTTATTTTTTTTAAATTAATTAATTCAAAAAAAAAATGTAATTAATTTTTTTTTTTTTTTTTTTTTGCGTTTATCAAGCTACACAGGAAAACAACAGCTTTATGATGGCGGCGGTGAACGGGAACTGCTTCTGGTGAGATTCACCGTTTTGAATCTCAAATACAGGTCCACGGTGGTGTGTTAAAACCCACGCGCGCGCGCACACACACACACACACAAACACACACACACGAGAATGCGCTGTTTCATCCGCGTGCACACACACACACACACACAGGAGAACGCGCTGTTTCATCCGCGCGCACACACACACACATAAAACTGTACTGTATCTTGATTACTTGACTTGATTTGTGTGTGTGTGTGTGTGTGTGTGTGCAGACAACATGCAAGATCATCACGTGTGTGTGTGTGTGTGTGTGCAGACAACATTGAAGATCATTACTGCCCTCTCGCTTAACTCTACTCTACACCAGCACCTGCTTGATTTTCTTGCATGACTTACATGACTTCCTCAATAATATATGGGGACGACTGGGCCAGAGCCAGGCACACTCAAAATTTCTTTAGAAATTTTCTAGTTATTATTATTATTCTTACGTTTCTTACACGTTTTTTCGGTCGACTTCTCCTCCCGCAGCTTTGGTCACACATACACAAAAAAGGTATCAAAACGTGCGGCTCTTCCGGGGCAAGTGTGCTAAGACTTTTGTGAAAATAATACGAATTTTTCGCGACGTAAGTCGCGAAAAACAGCGAAAAAAGTCCCATAGAGAATGAATGGGAGGAGGTAAAAAAAACAAGACTTTTCTGCTGTCTGCTGCTCCGGCATACTTTCACCTAGAAACTCAATTTGAACATTAAACAGTAGACACAAGTCTTGTGTATTTGGTGTACTATTCCACGTTTTGATAGGTCATATCGTTTTTAATCAATCACTGATCAATGACCATGATCATTTTTGGAGAAATTATGAGATTATAATGGGTGTGTATTGCGAGGAATTTTCCCGCCTTTTCCCGCCAGAGTGCAGGTTAGAGTGGGAGAGAGCCCAAAATTAATCCAGATTTTGTCTCTTTCCACGCTGCTCCTGGCCACAGTTTACATTTTACACACATGATTTTTTCCAGTTTTGTAGACATACTTGTTCTGTCTCTCACAATGTGCTCAAAACATCAGAGAGACTTACAGAATTTGAATTAGCAGCCTCTAAGTGCGGCCAGTCTGTCTCTTCTCCCCATTGACTGCAATACAAATATTTTCAAATATTTTCAGAGAGAAGCAGAACGGACCCCTGTTTTAAACTTGCAAGTGTGTCTTGCAAGTGTAAGCTACACAGACATATTATACATCAAACTGTTCGCCTGAATCCCGGGATTCCTACGGTGTAAATATCTAAGCTGTGTCATGTATACTTTTTGAGTTAGACCGTTTGAAGCCAGCCCTGCTTTCCTCATAGAGAATAGTGGCAGTTTGGAGAGAAGCAGAGTGAGGGACAAAGTGGCAGTTGGCAATCAATACACACGCGCAGCCGCCCCCTCCCCCCACTGGAGTAGTGGGGGGAGGGGCGGCTGTGTAACCCGTTTCTATGACTACTGTCAAAGGTGTTTCCACTTGATCTAATTAAGGTTAGTTAGTCAGTGGCCCGAGGCTGTTGTCAGGCAAACTCTACAGATATCCGTCGTCTGATTGGACGGCGGATACAAGAGAACTCCTTGGTCAACGCCAATCTGCACTTTCGCGTTTATCAAGCTTTTTTTTTTAATTTAAATTAATTAATTAAAAAAAAACAAATAATTATTTTTTTTTTTAATTAAATTACATTTATTTATTTATTTATTTTTTGTGTTTATCAAACTACACACTGATTGGACGGCGGATACAAGAGGACTCCTATTGGTCAACGCCGATCTGCTCTTCCGCGTTTATCAAGCTTTTTTATTTTTATTTTTTATTATTAATTAATTAATTAATTTAAAAAAAATTAATTAATTATTATTATTATTATTTTTTTTTTGCGTTTATCAAGCTACACAGGAAAACAACAGCTTTATGATGGCGGCGGTGAACGGGAACTGCTTCTGGTGAGATTCACCGTTTTGAATCTCAAATACAGGTCCACGGTGTGTTAAAACCCACGCGTGCGCGCGCGCACACACACACACACACACACACACACACGAGAATGCGCTGTTTCATCCGCGTGCACACACACACACACACACACAGGAGAACGCGCTGTTTCATCCGCGCGCACACACACACACATAAAACTGTACTGTATCTTGATTACTTGACTTGATTTGTGTGTGTGTGTGTGTGTGTGTGCAGACAACATGCAAGATCATCACGTGTGTGTGTGTGTGTGTGTGTGTGCAGACAACATTGAAGATCATTACTGCCCTCTCGCTTAACTCTACTCTACACCAGCACCTGCTTGATTTTCTTGCATGACTTACATGACTTCCTCAATAATATATGGGGACGACTGGGCCAGAGCCAGGCACACTCAAAATTTCTTTAGAAATTTTCTAGTTATTCTTACGTTTCTTACATGTTTTTTCGGTCGACTTCTCCTCCCGCAGTGTTGGTCACACATACACAAAAAAGGTATCAAAACGTGCGGCTCTTCCGGGGCAAGTGTGCTAAGACTTTTGTGAAAATAATACGAATTTTTCGCGACGTAAGTCGCGAAAAACAGCGAAAAAAGTCCCATAGAGAATGAATGGGAGGAGGTAAAAAAAACAAGACTTTTCTGCTGTCTGCTGCTCCGGCATACTTTCACCTAGAAACTCAATTTGAACATTAAACAGTAGACACAAGTCTTGTGTATTTGGTGTACTATTCCATGTTTTGATACGTCATATCGTTTTTAATCAATCACTGATCAATGACCATGATCATTTTGGGATAAATTATGAGATTATAATGGGTGTGTATTGCGAGGAATGTTCGTGTCAGAGTGCAGGTTAGAGTGGGAGAGAGCTCAAAATTAATCCAGATTTTGTCTCTTTCCACGCTGCTCCTGGCCACAATTTACACTTTACACACATGATTTTTTCCAAATTTGTAGACATACTTGTTCTGTCTCTCACAATGTGCTCAAATAATCAGAGAGACTTACAGAATTTGAATTAGCAGCCTCTAAGTGCGGCCAGTCTGTCTCTTCTCCTCATTAACTCTCAATACAAATATTTTCAGAGAGAAGCAGAACGGACCCCTGTTTTAAACTTGCAAGTGTGTCCACAATATTTACTGTAGAAACACTTTAGAAACACCAAATCATTCAGGAAGTCCTTACATTGATGATGGTCTTGTTTTTTTTCTGATACGTGCTACCGTTTTGTCAGAATAAGCCCAAATGTGAGACCAGTGCAGAGGCAGAAAAGCGCTATTTTTCTCAACGTTTCTTTCAGCCTCAGCCTGGGGGCTATCGCGCGCAGGTGTGTGCGCGTGATCGAATTACGGTTGGTTAGTCAGTTTAACTGGCGCTAGGCTGTTGTCAGGCAAACTCTACAGATATCCGTCGTCTGATTGGACGGCGGATACAAGAGGACTCCTATTGGTCACCGCCGATCTGCTCTTCCGCGTTAAGGACGCTACACAGGAAAACATTGCTATGATAGCCGCGGTACACGGGAAAGAGATGGCGGCGGGACACGGGCACTGCTTCTGGTAAGATTCGCCGTTTTGAATCTCAAATACAGGTCCACGGTGCTGTTAAAACCCACGCGCGCACACACGCACACACACACGGGAACGCGCTGTTTTATCCGCGCACACACACACACACACACACACTGACGGGAGAACGCGCTGTTTTATCCAAGCATTTGTCGCCGTGCTTTGGCTTAGGGCTTTCTTAAGAACACACAATGAGAAGTAATAGTCTTTGGATGAGACAGAATCTCTCCGTTTAATGGCGCATAATCACTCCTCGCTAGAACAACATTACCTCCTCACCGGAACCGTCGCCAATCACCATGGCAACTCCATAAACAAATCCACTGGAGTGTTACATTACTACGTTTTGAATCTCAAATGGACCATTGGTTTATACACTTAGACCAGTCAGCAAATATGCTACAGGTCCACAGTGGTGTGTTAAAACCCGCCGCACACACACACACGCGCGTTTCGTTTCAATGTCGCTGTTACATACCATTTGTCATTTAATCCTTCTTGTGTGGGTACTCCTTTCCCATTGCCATGGCTTGCTCCGCAAAGGATAATGCTCTGTGTACCGTTCCAATATGTCGCCGTATTTACTTTGCCATGACTCCCAATCTTCAATGCCTTAAGGCCGCAGCATGCTCGCCGTTCCCAATCTGTCGCTTGACAATGACGTCACGTGAGCGCCGGAATTACTCCCTCTGGAGGCCGCGAGAGTAGTTGCAGTCTTCTCCTGAACAGAGGTGGCGCCACCAACTTTGCCATTACTACACACTAGAAGAAGAGATCTACTAATACTGGTATGGAGGACTAAACATGACTTAAGTATAAATAAATGAATGAATGAATGAATAAATAAATGCATAAATAATAAATAAATGCATGAATAAATGTATAAATAAATACAGGAATAAAATGCATTAATAAATGTATAAATAAAATAATGAATAAAAGAATAAATAAATGCTTTATATTTATTTCTACATTTATTTATTCCTGTATTTCTGTGTCCATATGTAAATGAGGTAGGAGGTCCTAACCTCAGTCAACAGCATGATTGGTCAAATCGGAGAGCCAGACAAAAGCAAATGATTCCCGATCCCAAGGCTTCCTCCCTGTAATGTCACTTTTATTTATACATTTATTTATGCATTTATGTATGCATTTATTTACATATTTATTTATACATTTATTTATGCATTGATTTATTGATTTATTTATACTTAAGTCATGTTTAGTCCTCCACATGCTGGTACCCCTGTGTCTTTAATTTCTTACACATCATTAGACATACAGTTAAGGTTTAGTTCACCGGGATGTCTCTCACTATACAGCATTATGGCTGTCTATTACTTTACATTGCTATTATTCGACATCACTGCCACACCTGGTCAGCCATCAACATTCCTGTATGGCAGCAGTTTTCATATGAATAGTGTTTGTACGCATCTATCTTAATAACTTAATGATTATCTTTGTGGCAGGGTTCGTCCGGCCACACGCCACCTAAGTGGCTTTTCTTGGGGCCCTCCGACACAGGACACGGGTAGATGGTATTGCAAGGTATTTATTCGGAGTTTCAGGCAGATGTTATACGCCGAGCTGATGGTACAGCTGTCATGACGGTGCTCCTCCTCGAGTGTGTGTGTTGATGGCTGGTTTATCCCCACCATCTCCTCCTGGAGCATGGGGCCTTGGGCTCCTAAAGTAGAGAAGTAAACACACCGCTGCCAAAATGTATCATAATGTTACTAGTATTAATTGTTTGAAATCTCTGAAGAATCTCATCGTAATGTACACACTCCCGTGGCACTTTCAAAATTTCCCCCGAGGGAATTTTCTAGTTATTATTCCTCTTCCGGACACATTTCGATTCGCTACTAGTTGTAGGACAAATTATATATCAAAATGTGCGTCTTCTTCGGGATCGGTGTGCTATTGATTTTCTTAAAATAATACGAATTTTTCAAGACGTAAGTCGCGAAAAATACCGGAACATTTCCCATAGAGAATGAATGGGAGGGGGTAAAAAAACGAAGACTTTTTGTACTGCCTACTGCTGTCTGCTGCTCCGGCATACTTTCACGTAGAAACTCAATTTGAACTTTAAACAGTAGACACAAGTCTTGTGTATTTGGTGTAGTATTCCACGTTTTGACAGGTCATATAGTTTTAAATCAATCACTGATCAATGACCATGATCATTTTGGGATAAATTATGAGATTATAATGGGTGTGTATTGCGAGGAATGTTCGTGTCAGAGTGCAGGTTAGAGTGGGAGAGAGCCCAAAATTAATCCAGATTTTGTCTCTTTCCACGCTGCTCCTGGCCACAATTTACACTTCACACACATGATTTTTTCCAGATTTGTAGACATACTTGTTCTGTCTCTCACAATGTGCTCAAAAAATCAAAGAGACTTAAAGAATTTGAATAAACAGCCTCTAAGTGCGGCCAGTCTGTCTCTTCTCCTCATTAACTCCAATACAAATATTTTCAGAGAGAAGCAGAACGGACCCCTGTATTAAACTTGCAAGTGTGTCCACAATATTTACTGTAGAAACACTTTAGAAACACCAAATCATTCAGGAAGTCCTTACAGTGATGATGGTCTTGTTTTTTTTCTGAACGGTTCTTTCAGCCTCAGCCTGGGGGCTATCGCGCGCAGGTGTGTGCGCGTGATCTAATTACGGTTGGTTAGTCAGTTTAACTGGCGCGAGGCTGTTGTCAGGCAAACCCTACAGATATCCGTCGTCTGATTGGACGGCGGATACAAGAGGACTCCTATTGGTCAACGCCGATCTGCTCTTCCGCGTTTATCACGCTACACAGGAAAACATTGCTATGATGGCCGCGGTACACGGGAACTGCTTCTGGTAAGATTCGCCGTTTTGAATCTCAAATACAGGTCCACGGTGGTGTGTTAAAACCCACGCGCGCGCGCACACACACACACACGGGAGAACGCGCTGTTTTATCCGCGCACACACACACACACGGGAGAACGCGCTGTTTTATCCGCGCACACACACACACGGGAGAACGCGCTGTTTTATCCGCGCACACACACACACACACACACGGGAGAACGCGCTGTTTTATCCGCGCACACACACACACACACACACACACACGGGAGAACGCGGTTAG